>CM070744.1:9341099-9593183 GCA_036346245.1 Bonia amplexicaulis | reverse complement strand
TTATCATCAACAAATTCTTGAAACTGTTTGGTGATAGATTCAAGTTCAGCAGTAAGCTTGGGACAATTTACACATGACGCAATAGGCTCAAGTAGAAAAGCTTGTAACTCAAAGAATTTTATGATCTCGCCTGCTTTAGGTTCATCTTCAAATTATTACAACTTTCACAAGTCTCGGGCAGATCGAGAAGCATAGTGTAAAGACCTCTAAAAGCATTGTCCTTATCCTCACAAGAGGTGCGTGGAGTAGTCTCAATAGTAGATGAAGGAACAACAATCCTAGTCATTTCTAGTTCAAAGAAGCGACTAACATTCTCCACCTTAAGAATATCTAGCTCGAGGTCACACTATCATAAGAAGTCCTTAACTTCTCCATATCACCAATCAAAGCAGGGCATGTATCACATTCGTCATGGGAGGGAGCAGATATAAGTGAAGTAAGCTCCCGTGACAGTCTATCTACTTCCTTCTCCAACTCGCTACATCTAGCTCTAGATCTAGCATGAAATTTACCTAGCTTAAGAAATGCATCATTGTCGGTCGTAAGATGGGTATACCTCGTCGAGTCGAGTAGAGCTCGATGTCGCCGCTTTGCCCTCGAGGGCCATGAAGCACATGCCGAGAAGTCGCCGCCGCTTTGGGGTCTTGGTCATCCGTCCCATCGTCGTCGCTCCATCCCTCCACCTCACTGAGGTCGAGGTCGTCGAACGCGGAGAGGACGTGGTGGAAAAGCTTTTTGGCCTTCCCAAAGTCGCGGAACTTCTTCTTGCCTTGAACAGGTGCTGAGGGCTTCGTGTTGCGGTTCTTGTTGATGTAGTCGTTCTTGCCGAACCAAGTCAGCTTTTTGCCCTTCCCGCCTTGGGGCGGTTTGCTCGGATGTGGTTGGGGCCACCACACTCAAAGCAAATCACAGACCTCCTCTTTACCATCCCTCCTCCTCTTGTAGGCGTGAGAAAATCTACGCTAGGAGGGCTAGTCGTTCGTCCGCAAGTGCTCTAATCGATCATCGCTATGTCACAGAGAGCAGCAAGGGAGAATCCACATATCGGCTCAGCAGAAGAAGATCCAGAAGTGGGATCAGTGACTAATGCCATTGATTGTGACTTCGACCGACGAGAGACTATGTCAATCTCGTGAGTCTTGAGGCGTGAGTAAAGCGCATCAAGAGTCAGGGTCGAGAGGTCCGTGGTATCCTTGATGGTAGTCACCTTCATCTCCCAAACCCGAAGATCGAGTGCAGAAAGCATTTGTCGAGCGTTATCCGAGTCGGAGTATGTGAGACCGACGGCTCAAGGTTGCTCAAAATCTTGTGAAAGCGAGAAAAGCACTCGTCAAGGGACTCGCCAGAAGCATCTTGAATTTGTCAGATTCGCTTGAACTGGTCCTGTCGCACTGTCTTTATTTGGGTGGTGCCCTCATGGTAAGCATCGAGGGTCGTCCAAATATCGAAGCAGACAACAGGTGAGAGATGCGATCAAACTCGCTCGCTCAATCCTCGAATGATGATGTTCCTTGCCCTTGCGTTTGCCTCAACATCACCATATTCCCGCATTGATGTTCTTATCGGCAGAACAACAAAGCGAACCTTCACCTTCCGCCAGATGGCATACCCCTGAGCCTGGATGTATGCTTCCATTCGGCTCTTCCGAAGGGTAATCCAGCCATCAAAGACCGGAGGCTTGGTGGAATACTTGTCCGTCGCCATGGCTCTTGAGACCGTTAAAGATCTATCAAGAAGAGCTAACCGCTCGATACCAATTGAAGGACCGAAATGGCAACAGAGGGGGGTGAATGGTGCCTTAAAAAATATATATATTGCACCCTACAATAAACAAAAATCCTTCTCCTGTAGCTACGGAAGCTATGAAGAGGACATGTCCATGTTCCCTGGCATCAAAAGAGAAATCGGCAAATAAAACAACTAATAGCAGCAAACTGGAGAGAAATGTTGTTCGAACCGTTCGTTCCAGCTAACCCACTACGATCGGACAGGTCCGAACGTTCCAGTCAATCGGACGGTCTAAGACCAATGAGCGAAGGAAATCGAACGGTTCCCCTCACTGCCGATCGGACTGGTCCGAACGTTCACTTGATCGAACGGGCCGAGGGCAGTGAGTTAAAGGAAATCGAACGGTTCCCCTCGCTGCCGATCGGATTGGTCCGAACGTTCACTTGATCGAACGGGCCGGCGGCAACGAGTTAAAGGAAATCGAACGGTTCCCTCGCCGCCGATCGGATCGGTTCGAACGCTCACTTGATCGAACGGGCCGAGGGCAACGAGTTAAAGGAAATCGAACGGTTCCTTCGCCGCCGATCGGATGGTCCGAACGCTCACCGATCGAACGAGCCGAAGGCAATGGGCGAAGAAATCAAACGGTTCCCTTCGCCGATCGGATCGGTCCGAACGTTCACTCGATCGAGCGAGCCGAGGGCAATGGGCGAAGGAAATCAAACGGTTCCCCTTCGCTGCCGATCGAACTGGTTCAAAAGGAACAAGAGAAGAACACAACAAAACTAAAACAGAGTCGCTAATGAACCGAAATCGAGTGCTTAAGGTTCTAGTTACTACATATGGAAATTAACATCATAACTAGAACTCTATCACGAGAGAAAATACCAAGATTTCTTTGCCTTCTCGCCTAGTAAAACTTGAGGAACATAAGAACGAAAATACAGAGCATCCTCTAAATCAGGTTCCCGACAATTGTTTGATCCTTTGGCCAAAATACTTTGAGAAAATGTTAGCAATAGCTAGAAAACTCTGCAGACAAAGATTTGAGCTACCTCAAGAAGGGAAACAAGATTTGAGGCAAAACCCTAGAGGATGAACAGAAAAACAAAGAGAGCCTAAAATGTCAAATCCGAGATTAGACTTGATTTGCTCTTGGGAAAACTCGATCAAATGATCTTGAGGCACTATCCCATCAAAGAGCAACCCACTTTACACCTCAAGTGCAAGAACCAAGAAGAAATCGAAAATGTAAGAAGTCAAGCACGAGGGTATCAAGAGCAAAATAGGATACTAGATAAAAGCTTGATTTTCATTTCATATGAAAAGAAGAGTACAACGAGTCCCAATACGCATGTACATTCAAACAAGAAGAAAGATTACAAGACTCTCAACTCTTCTCCACTCTCTCAATCTCAAAATCACCAAGAACTCTCACTAGTTCTTGGGAGGCATACAGAGAGAAGGGAGGACGGGAGACAACCCCTCGCTACCCACAACAACCCTCAATAACTAAAGCCTAAAGCAAAACAACCTCTCAAGGTTCTTTAGACTCTAGCAAACCCTAGCTCTCTCTCAATTCCCTTGGAATGCCTGAGGGGTATGCAGCCCCTCACCTCTATTTATAGCCCTTGGCTAACGGGTCTCCAACCCGTTACGCCTAAACCCTAACGGAGCTTGCTCGCCAGTGCGACTTTGCGAAATTCCGCCGCCCTCCCGCACCTTCGGGAGCCTTCCGTACTCCTTGCCTCGCACGCAACCACGTCGAGTCCACGTCGTCTTCGACACATCACGATCGCTCGACCTCGCCGCCACCTTCGTCTAGTCCGGTCCACCGTGTCTCGCCACGACTCCACCTCGATGTCCTGCACCACACGGGCAAGAAAACACATCAAATAGCACCGCCGATACATGAACGCAAAAATAGCATAATCAAGATCAAACTGTTGCATCAACAGAATATGCATCCTAACCCATACGACTAAGTTTGACAAAGGTCCGACCAAGCCCGTTACACCATGCAATGTCTGGGTCCGAACCAACTGACTCAAACTCGACTTTTGTGAACCGATGTCAATTGCTCATCACTCACATGGGATGACCCTCACATGGTCTCTCAGGTTCTCTCTTATGCAGGGATGGTTATAAGCTAGTTTTTGAGTTAGATAAAATTATAATGTCTAAGTTTGGAAAGTTTGTTGGTAAAGGCTATGAGAACGGAGGCTTGTTCTGCCTAAATATTTTAGAGTCTTGCTATAATCTGAATGTTGCAACTGGTTTAAATAAATGTGAGGCAAATATTTGGCATTCTCGTTTCTGTTATATTGATTTTGATAGTATTGCTAGAATGTCCAGATTAGATTTAATTCCAAAATGTGAAATTGTCAAAGGATCAAAGTGCCAGTCATGTGTGCAAGCAAAGCAAACTCGAAAACCCTTTAAGGGATTAGAGGATGAAAAGAACTTGGCACATTTAGATCTTATTCATTCAGATTTGTGTGAAATGAATGGATTATTGACAAAAGAAGGCAAAAGATATTTTCTGACTTTTATTGATGATGCAACACGCTACTGCTATGTGTATTTACTGAAAACTAAGGATGAAGTTTTAAACTACTTTAAAACTTATAAGGCCGATGTTGAGAACCAACTAGAAAAGAAAATAAAAAGATTAAGGTCTGATCGTGGAGGAGAGTATATCTCTCATGAATTCTCCCAATTACATTACGAGCATGGAATAGTCCATGAATTTACACCACCATATTCGCCCCAATCAAATGGGGTAGTGAGAGAAAACCGGACACTAATGATTTGGTTAATGTCATGTTAGAGAGTGCCAGATGCCTAAGGCGTGGTGGAGGAAGCTATTCTAACAAAGAATTTGTCCTAAACAGAGTAATCACTAAAAGAGTGAGATTACTCCGTATGAGGGATAGAAGGGGAGAAAACCTAATGTTAATTTTTTGCGAACTTGGGGATGTTTGGCAAAAGTCAATATACCATTGCAGAAAAAGAGAAAACTTGGACCAAAAATAGTCGATTGTATTTTTCTAGGATATGCTCAAAATAGCACGGCCTATAGATTTTTAAAAGTTAAATCAGAAACTCCTGAGATTATTGCTAATACAATAATGGAGTCGAGAGATGCTTCATTGTTTGAGAATATCTTTCCTATGAGAACAGCAGGCAATACTTCATGAACAGAGAATGTTCAATATGATAATATTGAAAGTGAGAATAATCAAACTTCTGAACTTCCCACCATTTCTGTACCAATATGTGATATCCGTGAGGAGGATAACAATCTAGTCGCAAGCTCCTCGCAGAAGCAAGAGACAAAGGGTTGAGAAACCTTTGGTGACGACTTTATTGTATACCTCGTGGATGATGTGCCAAAGACTCTTTCGAGGCTTATGCATCTTCCGATGTCGAGTATTGGAAAGAGGCAACCGTAGCGAGATGGACTCTATCATGGCTAATGAGACTTGGGAGATCACGGATCGTCCTATCGGGTGTAAACCTGTAGGATGTAAGTGGGTCTTTAAAAAGAAACTAAGGCTTGATAGAACTATTGAGAAATACAAGGCAAGACTTGTGGCCAAGGGTTACACCTAGAGAGAGGGAGAAGATTTCTTTGATACCTATTCTCCTGTCGCCAGACTAACTACCATCAGAGTGCTCCTTGCGTTAGCATCTTCCTATGGTTTACATGTTCATCAAATGAATGTGAAGACAACTTTTCTTAATGGAGAGTCAAAGGAAGAGATCTATATGGATCAACCTGATGGTTTTGTGATTTCTGGACAGGAAAATAAGGTATGCAGATTATTAAAATCTTTGTATGGCCTAAAACAAGCACCTAAATAATGGCACGAGAAGTTTGACAAAACTTTGACATCCGCTGGCTTTGTTGTGAATGAAGCTGATAAATGTGTATATTATCGTTATGGTGGGGGTCAAGGAGTTATCTTATGTCTGTATGTAGATGATATACTTATATTTGGAACAAACACTGCCATATTTGACGAGGTCAAATCTTTCTTATCTCGGTGTTTTGGTATGAAAGACCTGGGAGAGGCAGATGTCATTCTGAATATTAAATTGATCAAAAGCAAGGATGGGATCACTTTAAACCAATCCCATTATGCTGAGAAAATATTGTGCCAGTTCGGTTTTGAAAACTGTAAAGTTTCTCCAACACCTTATGATGCGAGTATTAAGCTTCGAAAGAACCAGGGATTAGGAAAAGATCAATTAAGATATTCACAAATTATTGGGTCACTTATGTATTTAGTCGGTGCCACAAGACTGACATTTCATTTGTTTGTGAGCAAATTAAGTCGGTTTACTTCTAACCCAGGAAATGATCACTGGGAGGCACTTGAAAGAGTGTTGCACTACTTGAGAGGCACACCATCTTTTGGAATACATTATATCGGACATCTTTCTGTATTAGAAGGATACAATGACTCTAATTGGATCTCTGATGCGGATGAGATCAAAGCTACAAGTGGTTATGTATTCACTTTAGTTGGTGCTGCAGTTTCATGGAGGTCTTGCAAACAGACCATATTGACGAGGTCAACAATGGAAGCGTAACTTGTAGCACTTGACATAGCCACGCTTGAGGCGTAATGGTCGAGAGAACTTATTGACTTGCCATTGGTTGAGAAACCAATACCTGCAATCCTGATGTACTGTGATAATCAAACAGTGTTGGCCAAAAACACAAGTACAAAGGATAATATGAAGTCATCTAGACATGTGAAGCGTAGGTTTAAATCTATCAGAAAACTGAGAAACTCTGGAGTGATTGCTGTGAACTACATTCACACTGAGAAAAATCTGGCAGACCCTTTTACAAAGGGATTAGCACGGAAAGCGATTTCCGTTGCATCTATGGACATGGGAATGATGCCCATTTAAGTTACATCACAATGGTAACCCATACCTTATTGATCAGAGATCCCGTGACTTAGGCAATGGGAAAAACAAATAGATGTTGTAACAAGAGAGTACATATTTACTGTACCCATGTCCTAATAAACAATGTACTTTCGACTGTTTGGAATGTTGGCATAAAGCCTTAATGTATTCTGTTGTCCAAATGAGGAAAAAGTATTAGCCTGCAGGATACCTAGAAAGAATACACCTACTTGAACTTAACTGTGTGGTCACAGTTCACGAGAACGGGGTATTCTCTAGAAAGCTCATGAGCAGATAAGGGAGCATGACCATATAACGCTCCGTTTAGGCGTGGTTCATTGGCAGCCTAGTACTAGTTGAGATTTCAAGTGAAATCGATCATGAAAAGTCTGTGAATTCAAGGCATAGTCCATTCATCACCGTGAGAAGATGAATCTTGTCATTCTAGGTGCAAGTTCAACCCGTACGGGACTTACACTAAAAGACTAGTATATTAACAGTACTTCAGTACAATATCTTTGTCATATATTTATTTCTTGCTTTGGAATTGGTGGGGAATTGTTAGAAATTGGCCCATTTAAATATAGCTCATTTCCTTAATTCCAAATCATGCATGGTTTAGTACCATATTGCTAAGGAAAGGTGAGGAAGACCAATTTATAAGGTGAAGTCCTCACCACTCCTTGAATATGGATAGAGATGGTATGTGGAGGGTTCTGTCTAGTCACACAACGCGCATGCGCGCGCTTGCGTGTATACGCCAGATTTTCGGCGTGAAAATCGCGTGACTTGTGACTTGCGACGCGCAACCGTGCCGTGACATGGCGCGCCACTTGGCAGACCAAGTCCATCTCTATTTTTACTGAACTCTGCACCACTCTATCTCTGTTTGAATGAGATTCAAACGTTTGAATTTGAAGCTTTATTGGGGTTTTGATGACAGACAGTTACCAGTGGATAAATGACTGGTTGAATGTGTCAGTTACCAGTGGGTAAATGGCTGCTTTAATCATGCCAGTTATCAGTCTATCTATTTATATGCCAGAAGACGTCCAGAGTATGTGCGAGAAACTCACTGCCTCTATTTCCTTCTTCTCTGTGTTTCTGTGCTCGAGTACTGTGCTGTCTGAATCTCGTCGACCTTTCTTTCCGGCATGTACCTGGAAGAAGGGAGAGCGGTTATCTCCGAACCGTTACCACAGAGAGTACCTGCACGGGGCGGCAATAAGGTTTCTGGGCAGCGCATCTGCGCGACCGCGCACTGCACTGCGACATCAACGTTCCGCGCTGCGTCAAGCCTGCACAGCTTCCTGTTCTTCATCAGGCTAACTAGTAAGTCGTTCGCGTGCACGTACGACTTTGTTAATATATTTGAGTATATTCTGAAGTATGATGAGTAGCCTGCTGTTAGTAGTCAGTATTGCATCACTAGTTTATTGTATTTGTCTCCTAGTAAAATTTGGAATTAAAATATTGCCCACATTTCCAACACATACACTTCTGGACTCACGGACTCATCAAAATTGGTGTCTCGCTGTTTTCGTAGGCAGAAAAAAATACACAACATTAGTAAAGTTCCACCTCATGGCCGAACCTTACAGTTACTTGTTGGTTTACAACTAGAAGTCGACATAATATCCCAGGTCTTTTGAGCGAACTAACTTTGGGAGAGAACTCGAGAAGCTATACCTCGTTTGCTGCATACGTATCAAATGTGCCTTCACTTACTATATATGTCGGTATGGAAGAAAATGTGATACTAAGCATGTCACTATGTCAATAAGGAAGAAAATGTACTGCGAAGAATCTGACGAGAAACAAATGGACGATCTTGATGAAAGTTTTGAACTTATAACATTTGATTTTTCTTCACCTACTCTCAAGAACATGTATTTTCGTTGCTTCTACAAATATAAAAAGAATATTGGTCAGTAGTATCCTTCTTTGGGGGGTTTTGCTTCCATTATATTTCAAGAGAAACAAGCACGAGTTTTGAATCATTTCCATTAAATCAAGCAAGCGAGATTGAATTGACATAATTTTGATTAAATGCAGTACTGATCCTGCAGACAAGATCGTTACAATCTGAAACTAAGCTGTTCTGATAAGCGAAGTGCTACGAAACTACGAAACCTTTTTCATTGAGCAGTGTGAGTTGACCTGAGCAGAAATTATCATATCAAGCCACCATGCAGGGATAAGTACAACTTTTGGACTACGTAGATGAGTAGCTGGTTTTGGGAGGTATATTGGTGAGAGCTTTTAACAAGAGAAGAATTTTCTTCTTGTTTCTTTTCAATTCTGACTTGGCAAATATAGCTATTTGATTCAATTTAGCCAGGCAGTTCAGTAATTGCATTTGCATGTTCATATCAGATTCCTATGGTATTTATTGCAATTTTTCGGATTGACTACCCGATAGGTATATGTTCTCCATCGCATGCTATTCGATTGATTTGTAATCCACTGCTACAGACAGCCCTATCACAGACGGTTCGGAACCGTCATCACAGACGGTTCCTGAACCGTCAGTGTTTAGGTGTCAGTGATAGTTGGTGGTTATCACAGACGGTTCCTGAGCCGTCTGTGATAACATACATTACAGACGGTCTTGACTACTAACCGCTGCGTGATAGTGCGTATCACGCACGGTTTTTATAAACAACCGCTCGTGATACCTCACTATCACGCAGGCGGTTAGTAGTCAAGACCGCTCGTATCTGAGATTATCACGCACGGTTTTGTTTAAACAACCGTCGCGTGATACTCGCTATCACGCACGGTTAATAATCAAGACCGTCGTGATATACACAATATCACGAGCGGTTTGTGTTACTAACCGCCTGCGTGATATTAGTATATCCTGCACGATCGGTGTAAAGGCCGTCTGTGATATCATTCACACCACAGACGGTTTGTAACAACGAACCGTCTGTGATACCATATGCATCATCCATTTTATTTGCTGCTTTTTGGCTAGCCTCAGGATATGCTAGCCATGCCCTCTGAAAGCAGCAAGCAGGCAGATTACAGATAAATGACAGATATAAGTTAATTGCAACTCATAGTAAATTACAACAAAATTCGATACACAGATGAATGTAACAAACGGCCAGCAGATCACATACATATATATATAGAATGAAAATCGTTACACAACATCTGACAAATGAATTCAATTGAAGGAGAATTGTTTGATTGTAGTTGAATCCAATGTTTCAACATCTAATTATCACCATTGCCGTGGAACTCTCCATTCTTATTTATGACCTCTGCTAGCAAGAATTGGGAGATGGTTCCACGAATATCGACGAGATTGTCAAGATCATATGCACTGTCGAAGTTCAAGTTCACCGTCGCTAGGAGCAATGTTAAGTCATTAATTAGCATGTGTGTAACATAAATACATATATATAATCAGAAAATAATAATTATTGGAAGGACCTGACAAACCTCTGGATCATTGATCTTAGTACCCATGATTTCCTTCATATGGCGGCAAACGAGAATCCACATACGCTGCCACGTAGCTCTTGGTGGCACTGCAAAAATAGAATTACATACATCGGTATTGTCAATTCTAGAGGCATTATAACAAAGTATGATATAGGATTGTTGTGTTGTAGCGGTACCGAAATCGCGTGTTGTGTCATAGTGTGTCATCGGATTTTTGTCGTGTGTTCCTCCTTGGGCAACATAATCGGCAAACGCCCACGTGATTCAAAAACTTAGCCTCGGCCGTGGCAAACAAAAGAAATATTACAATAGAGTTATGTATGGAGGAAATGAGTTTACATTAAGTACTTCTTGCACACGATCAAGTCGTGGTTGCTCCTAAGGAGGAATCAAGGTATATTACCTTGCTCCACTTTGGTACAATCACAAGCAAAATCCAATGATGCCTAGTTATGTGTGTCGCCACGTTGATTAATCCTAAGTTCATGCTGCATGTAAAGTACAAATGAAACATATGTGTGGCAACTAGTGAAGCACTTACCCTTGGTTGAAGGGTACCATGATGTACTCCTTGTCGGTGTGAGCAATCAATCCCTCGTTATGTAACCTTGCACGAAGGATGCATCCGTGTTGATAGATTGCTCGGAGACCAACCGAGGGTCGAGGAAACCCACCGGTCGTCACGATTGCCGGACTTGTTGGATCAT
Source organism: Bonia amplexicaulis (assembly GCA_036346245.1). Classification (NCBI taxonomy): domain Eukaryota; kingdom Viridiplantae; phylum Streptophyta; class Magnoliopsida; order Poales; family Poaceae; genus Bonia; species Bonia amplexicaulis. The sequence continues at coordinate 9,582,366 of CM070744.1, read as the reverse complement.
GTATCTATACATAAAGAAAGAGTAATGACATTTATCGTATAACGTGAATGTAGAACTTCATTGTACAAGACACTTACAAAGTCCAAGATCGTAGAAGTGAGGCGTCGAGTTCGTCGAGATTGAATAGTAAGAATAAATCTTGAATGTCACGACGATGTAGCCCGGGTCGTGGAGGAAATGTGTCTCGTTATATTTCGAGTGAATGCACTCACGGTTTGGCTTCATGTTGGACTTCTCCATGTACCGGGCATGCAATCTATTGCAAATCATACCAAGTGGCGTAATTGTGAGTCGGGCACCAACGACACTCCTAGAGTAAACGTCCATGGCACGGACGCGCTTAATTTTCTTCGCATGAGCCTTGGAGGCCTTGGAGCCTCGCTTGTGATATGTTCTCGGTGGCGTCTCGGCGGGGCCGATGCAATGAACTTTACTGGATTTGAGGTGGAGGTGGAGCCACCGAGCCGATGTGCCAGTCCGTGGCGACGTCCCTCTTGGGCCATCGGATGTGAAGATTGTGGCACGGACATGTCGAGGACGATGTCCTCTTGGGCCACCGAATGAATGTGTGGACGGATCCCCTAATGTCTTAATCTCTTCGCTTGGGGGCTTCTCAAGAGGGACGGAATTAAAATATCATTAATCGTGTCCACCGACCTTTATGAAACCGGTGTCTACTTGTACACCGTGCACCGCGGCCCCGGCAGCAATGGATACACCATGCCTCTCAATCAACGGAATAGAGCCAACAAGCGACTTTGAGGTCGCAAGGCATGGGCTCCTACATAACGATACAAGAGATCGCCAATGCCTACCGAGAGATCTATGTACCATTCTAAAGAGGTACATTACCGAATGTCATCAATACGTAAGCGGTCGTCGCTATGTTCGAAATTGGTGTGGACGCCAGCCATCGCGACGTTGAGTGGGACTGGTACCGCAGACTAGGAGTGGGTTGCGATTGGTTGCGGACTTGTCTCGGTTCTTCCCGCAACGAATCTATCTCTCCTCGAAGTGAGGCCGTCTCGCTCTTGAAGTGAGGCGATAGTTGTTCCTCAAGTTGAGCATGAAGCTCTGCTTTATTTGTTCGCAGACGCCTTGGATCTCTTCCTACTCCTATATGTCTCGGAGTAACTGGAAATCCGTGCCTCCAAGGTACATAAACCCCATGCCTCGTGTGCGACACTGGTGCTCCTTGTTTCCCAAGGCCCGTGATAGTAAATCTATCTCCTATATTCTTCAAAGGAGCCACAAGAAGATTCGGTAGTCAATGATTCTGCAAGAGGCAATTAATCATGTTATTTTTCAACCCATGAAGTTCAAGAGGTGTTAACAACTATGTCGTTGAACATATTTTACCAGCATTGGGACACTTCCTCATCTGCGGGGTTTTGAAAGAGACACCAAGATGTGGTTGATGACCGCTCTTAACCGCCGAAGCGCTGCTTGCGATCCGGCAAATGGCGGAGAGGCCTCCGATCGGATTGCGACCTCATCCCGCATCCTCCATTGCGGGATTTTACCCACGCACCCGAGAGTGCCGAGTCCGTGAGGGTGCGTGTTTTTGATGAAGGTCCTTGCGCCGCACTTTGTTGTTCAAATTCGGTCGTCGTCTTCTCGCACAAAGGCCTCCCATGTTTCCGCGACACGAAAGGATACTTCGTGAAGGGCGTGACATCCTCGGCCACGCACTTTGTCACAAGAGTGCTCTTAAAATTCTTCCATGCTTTTCCCATCGCGAGGAGCGCTGCTGCTGCACGAGTCCCTCGTGCTTCTTGGAACTCGAACAATTTGTAAGTTCCTCCCATAGCTGATTTTGTGATCCTTTGTCAAATCTTTCCAGCTTGCTATGGTGATGGGGACCCGTTGCCTTCCAATTATACCGCAGTAGTCCAAATGATGACGCCGCTTCGACGGTTCGGAGGGACCCCATCCGAGAGACCACCGTGATGGTCATTCGGCCTGTGGCCATTTCGATACTCCTCGGCCACGCTTAGATTTCGCAGCCTTGGGAGCGTGAGACCCGATGACGACGACGAAGACCGTGTGGACGCCATCTCTTCTAAGAAAAACTAATTGCGGTGAGCTATGGGCCTTCCAAATAGACCTTGCGCTAACAAGTGCAAGATATATTATATGCTACATAAAATACATGTGAAGCATATATCATAAAGCTAACATGTGAAGCATATAACATAAAATACATGTGAAGCATATAACATAAAATACATGTGAAGCATATAACATAAAATACATGTGAAGCATATAACATAAAATACATGTGAAGCATATAACATAAAATACATGTGAAGCATATATATATATCATAAAGCTAACATGTGAAGCACGTGGAGGGACCAAGGCGGGAGGAGGCGGCGTCGGGAGGGACCGGCGGCGCGAGGAGGGACCGCGGCGTCGGGAGGGACCGGCGTCGGGCGCGGCGCGGGAGGGACCGCAGCGCGGGACCGGCGTCGGGAGGGACCGGCAGGGCGGGAGGGACCGCGGGCGTCGGGAGGGACCGCGTCGGAGCGGCGTCGGGAGGACCGCGGCGTCGGGACCAGCGTCGGAGGGACCGCGGAGGGAGGGACCGCAAGGTCGGGAGGGACCGGCGGTGGGAGGGACCGCGCCGGGGCGGCGGCGTCGGAGGAGGGACCGCGTCGGGAGCGGCGGCGTTCGGAGGAGGGACCGGCGTCGGGAGGGACCGGCGGTGGAGGGAGCAAAACCTAGCTAGCGGGGCGCCACTGCAGAGTGGAGACAAGAGATGCGGCGGATGAGCGGACTCACAGAGACCTAGTTGCGGGTATTTATAGATGATCTATCACGATTTGGTTCTATCAATATAACCGTCGGATATGTATATCACGCACGGTTCTATATATAGAACCGTGCAGTGATATGATATCATGACGGTTATATATATAGAACCGTCAGTGATGTTATCACGCGGTTTCTTTTTATAAACCGCCTGTGATAGTTCACTATAAATACCGCAGCTAGCTAGGTTCCTATGTCATTTCACAATTACAATATGGAACATAGATACATTTATGAAAACGCAAGCATAACCATAAATATAACTATTTCATAGTTCCTTAGTCATTTTACAATTACAATGGAACATACATACATTTATGAAAAACACAAGCATAACCTATATCATTTATTACACTTTGGCTATATCATTTTAAATAAAGCCCTTCACGATGATCGATACGCATATAGCTTGCTTCATCGCCTTGTTCTTCATCGAGCCTGATGCCGTCTCCGAATGGAGGCAAATCATCAAATTGATTGTACTCTTCCTCATCCACAACATTCTCAACCCCGACAATCCTTCTTTTTCCTCAAGAACTACATGGCGCTTCTTATTTGCCGGTCGGTTACATAAAATACTTGAACAACTTGCCTCATGATACGAATGGTTCGTCTTTGTATCCTACACATTCGAGGTCCACGGTAGTGACGCCGTACTTGTCAACCTTTACACCCCGTGGGAGTTGGACCCAACGACACCGAAATAGAGGAATTTTGAAAATTACGTAGTCAAGCTCCCAAATCTCCTCTACAAGCCCGTAGTACGAGCTTGGGCCAGCGGTACTGCCGTGCGAATCATAGGCATCTATGCGGACACCTGAGTTCTGCACTGTGCTCTTTCTATCTTGATCTGTTGTATAAAATGTGTAGCCATTAATGTCGTATCCTTGCCATGTCACAATTGTAAATTTTGGCCCTTTTGCCAACCATTGTATTGTTTCATTTGACGACCTCCTAGTCAATTGCGCCTTCAACCATTCGTTGAACTGACGGTTGTGTTGTCTCGTGATCCAAACTTCGACCGGCTCGCATTCTCTGACGTAGCATGTCCTTGTGCTCTTCAATATATGGGGTCACTTCACCATGTGTTGTAAAACCATGAAATGGGCTTGAGCATACGTATTTTGATCCGGAGTTATTGCTTTCCTCCCGATAGTCCCTATACCCTCTAACCTCCCCTCGTGACGAGATAGAGGTACACCTATCGGCTCTACCTGAGCCATGTAGCCGATGCAGAATTCAATGACCTCTTCTGTTGTATAACCTTCGATGATGCTACCTCCGCCGAGATCGATTGCGTACATAGGACTTCGAATTCCATGTACCTCTCGAAGGGTACATATGACGAGAAATACGGGCCACATATTTTATCTCTTTCACAAGGTGGACAATGAGATGGACCATGATATCAAAAATGATGGAGGAAATACATCTCTAGATGACATAGAGTTGTCACCACCTCGGTTTGCAGAGCATCTAGTCCATCCGGATCAATGACCTTCTGAGCAATTGCGTTGAAGAAATAACATAGCCTTATGATTGTCACTCGAACCTTGTTCGCAAAATACTTCTAATTGCAACAGTAGCATTTGAGTCATTAGCACATGACAATCGTGAGACTTCATGCCAATTAATTTCAAATGTTCCATGGAAACAAGTTTCTTCATGCTTGTGGAGTGACCGGATGGAACTTTCACACCATTTAAGGACTGCACAATTCAGTTCTCTCGGACTTAGACAGTGTAACATGCCGGGGAAGGTACGTCCGCCTTTATCGGTCTCTATCGGTGCTAACTCGGTCCTCGATGTTCATAGCGACCAAGTCACGCCTTGCGTTAACACCATCCTTTGTTTTATCAGGAATGTTCAGTAAGAGACCAATCAAACTGTCACATACATTCTTCTCTACGTGCATGACATCGATGCAATTGCGAACTTCTAAGTGCTCCCAATAAGGCAAGTCCCAAAATATTGACCTCTTTTTCCACATGTTCTTCCTTAATTTACGCCCCTTGCCAAACACAACATTTATATCCTTGACCATATCAAACACCTCTTTCCGCTAAAAGGTCTTGGTACTGAGTCATCCTCTTTTTCCGTCAAATTGTTTCTTCCTCTTGCGGTATGGGTGATACTTTGGAAGGAACCTACGGTGACGCATGTACACGCTTTTCATGCGAGTTGTTCAACCACACACTCTCGGTATAATCTAAGCAAGGGACACGCTTTGGCTCCTTTTATACTCAACCCCGACAAAGTTACCAAGGGCGGGAAAATCATTAATGGTGCGAAACAACATGGCGTGTAGAGTGAAGTTCTCTCGCTTGTCCGCATCCCATACATGTACCCTTCATTCCACAAGATTGCAAGATCTTCCACCAATGGGGCTAGGAACACATCAATATCGTTGCCGTGTTGCTTCGCCCTTGGATAAGTAGTGACATCAAAATATATTTCCGCTTCATACACGTACCAAGGAGGAAGGTTGTACATGCACGTAGTCACGGGCAGTGCTATGTCACGCTCATGTTACCAAAAGGATTCATTCCATCCGTACTCAACCCAAACCTTATATTTCTGGTTCACATCAAATCTACAAACATCCTATCGATGTTCCTCCACCGCGTAATCAGCAACATGTCTTATCATTCCGTCTTTCTTACGCCGCAGCAGCGTTAACGCATCAATCTTGCATCCTTGCGGTTTGCAACAAACGCTCAAACGGGGATTACAGAAGATACCACATCACCTTAGCAGAGGTCCTTGCTTCACCTCGATGCCCTTCCCATCATCGTAGTCATTTTACGCTTGTATCGGGATGCTTTGCACACCGGACAAACATGTAAGCTACCATACTCTTTACTAGACAGATACAATCATTCCGACATGCATGTATTCTTTCTACTTCCATTCCTAATGGACAAAGAATCTTCTTGGCTTGGTAGGTGGTTCTCGCAACACATTCCCGTTGGAAGCATGTCCACTAGAGACCTAATAATACCGTGAAACTCTTGTCGGACCAACCATTGCTTGCCTTCAATTTTAGCAGTTCTAGAACCGATGACAACCTCGTATTGCGGCTTGCGGCCCGGAACAAAGGTTTCTCCGAGTCCTCCATCAAGCCCTCGAATTTACCAAACTCTCTCTCACTATAGTTCCTTCGCATCACGTAACATCCGATCCGATTGTCATCCCGTGACCTATCCTCATGATCCGATTGTCATCCTGCGACCTATCCTCATGATCCGTATTGTCATCCCGTGACCTTTCCTCATGATCGAAAGAACACCCACAACCGGCATATCATTGTCTCCTCGACTATGTCATAACTACCTTCTTGTGTACTCTTCTCTTCACCGTGATCGGTCCAACATTTGTACCCTTTTCTCGAAACCCCTTCAATCAAGTGAGCTTCAATCATACCGAGTTGCTAAACATCTTGAGATTATCACAATCAATACATGGGCAATACATATATTTCATCCCTTCTTCAACATATCCAAATCGGCCGCCTTTCTAAAAGCGTACACGCCAAGAATGTACTCTTCACTCACACGGTTCTCAACATACATCCAACTTGGTCCATCTACGCTACACAAGTGACAAATGGGTGTCAAAATGATTATTACCCCTACTACTAACCTCCGATCGATCACTAAGAATGTTAAGCAATTGAGTACTAATCTCGATCGATCACTAAGAATGTTAAGTAATTAAGTATACTAACCTCGATCGATCACTAAGAAGACGGTGATATTTTTTCGCCTCAACTCCCTAAAGTCGGCCGCCTTGCTCCACCGATGCAACGCAATGAAGACAGATCGGTGTCGACATCCTTCAAGCAAGTACGCCAAGCAATTAATACTATGCGAATATCACGACGGTTCCAACCACAAACGGTGCAGTGAAAATGACATATCACGACGGTTCAGATATTAACCGCCTCGTGACGGTTATTAATATGAACCGCTTGTGATACAAGCAATATCACGACGGTTCAACTTAATAACCGCGGTGATTGTTGCCTATCATAGACGGTTCACATAAATAACCGTGCGTGATAGTCTCATATCACGCGGTTCTTAACACGAACCGCCCGTGATGCATAGCCATCACGCACGGTTCGTGTTAAGAACCGTCAGGATTGTTTTATCACGCACGCGATGCGTTAATACAACCGCCTCGTGATGCTCGATTCTTCGGCAAATGACATTGCCGACTTATTCGGTGAGCGACTAAGTATCACATACGGTTCATAAGTAACAACCGCCTCGTGATAGTTCAACACCGCCATCGAGATATCTCAAAGGGATTATTACCCTTATAGAGTAAGCAACACCGAGTGAACCACCGGCTATCGCGTGATCTCTGCCTCCCCTGCTCCCTCGGCGCGTTCGAGCCCGCTAGCACCTCCATCGCGACGATCGGTTCATACTAAAGAACACACTCTTCCGTAAGTGTCGTAGTGTGTCTTGTTTAGTGTGGACCGTCGTGCCACGAAGGGTTTGTTAGCTTGTCATCCTGTAATAGATCGATCTGATCAATGTGTTGTTGAGTTTTTGTGCATGCCCTCTGTATTTGCATGTTCCTCGACGATGCCGACTACTGTCGAGATGTGATGTCCACTCCGACAATCCTTCTTTTTCCTGCAAAATTCAAGGCAATTTTATTACAAAAGTTCAAAAAAAAGACATTTCCATATTCTTCGGTGAGCAGCCGACATACCCGACTTCTTCGGTGAGCGACTATCCATCTGCTTCTTCCCACTTCTGAAGAAACATCGTCGAGGAACATGCAAATACAGAGGCAAGCACAAAAACTCAATAACACATTGATCAGATCGATCTATTACAGGATGACAAGCTAACAAACCCTTCGTGGCACGACGGTCCACACTAAACAAGACACACTTACGACACTTACGGCAAGAGTGTGTTCTTTAGTATGAACCGGTCGTGCCGCGATGGAGGTGCTAGCTCACAATGAGGGAGATGCATACGAAGCTAGCTAGTGGATAAACTCACGCGTGACTAGTACCGTGGAAAGGTTGATGGGGAGTTATTAATAAGGGCCCGCCGTGGGAGGAACCGTGCCGGCCATTCGATGTGGAGAGAATAGACGGGTGAGATCGAAATCCTGTGTATACGCCAATTATTGGTGACATGTGACTATTACACACCAATTATAAGTGACATGGATTATCACGACGGTTCTTAACAGAACCGTCTCAGTTATCTGGTTTTCACGATGGTTCGTGTTAATAACCGTCAGGAACTTTCCTGCACGGTTCTTAACAGACCCGCTCGTGTTATCTCGATGGTATAGACGGTTCGTATAAGAACCGTCGCGAAAGTTCGCGACGGTTATTAATAAAACCGTCTGTGATGTCTCAATATCACGCACGGTTCATGTTAATAACCGTCTATGAAAATATCACGACGGTTGCCGGTAAAACCGCTCGTGATGTACCCGTCCAGTATAGCCTCTTCTGTAGCAGTGATCCTCTATGAATTTTCCAGGATCTGTATATTGTATTTCCAGTAGTAGTTAATTACTTTCTTTGACGTAGTCATATAATGCATGTTCTCATGCATTGCTTCAAGATGTCGAATGTGATTTATATGAAGAATGTTCCAGACAGACTTGTTTTTGCTTGCAGCTACGTGCAAAGATTGCAGTTTGTGATCATCTTCCCAGAATAAGCAGAAAGGAAAAGAAGGAATAAAAATGTGGATTCAAGACCTTGTCATGTTATCACGAACCCAACCCGCTGACTATGAATCATGGTCTCGCTGTCATCAAGTCAACTGTACAACTCGGCTCCTTCTTTGATCTTTGAGCTGTTGGGGATCTTGTCTGCATGATTTTTCTACACTAAGGTGCTCTTGGTGCAATACCCACCGATCGGCACGGACTCCGCGGGGCCGAGAGGATGGTGGCGGCGGGGGCTAGAGGAAGGCGGCGCCGAGCGGCGCCGAGAGGCGGGGGCGAGAGGAGGGCGGCGGCGAGAGGAGGGCATGAGGGTGAAACAATGCGAAGGGTATTTCCATGGCGATTGCGGGTAAAAAAACTCGAATTTTAATAGGTATTTTGGTTTTGAGTGTGCTGGTTCTCTACCAGAATTCATCCTAGCTAATTTACTTTAGAATCTGTATCTCACGAGAACCAAAATCACATTATTTTAGGAAGCTAAGTATTTAACATAGTTTTATAAGATTCGAAAGAGAAGCTGAAAGTACGAGTATACCAAATAGACCTTAATTGTGGAGGTAGCTCTGGCCTTGAGCTAGCACATGACTGATATTAGTGCCTAGCTACCACGGATACCTCAATGCTGCCACATTATACAGTATTGCAGTATAGGGAATAGCTCCTGACAGTGGCTAGAATTTTGTACCATGGAAACTCAGTGCCCCAAATAATTAAACAGTGGAAGCTAGTCCGGTTTAAGGCCATTGCTAAATCTGAATTAGTATTTGCTGGAACAATTGTCTTTTTCTCCTTGATTTCGTATCTATACTGTACCACTAAATGAGTTGTACGATAGCTACCTCTACAATTATGACAGAAACTTGAAGGGTGAAAACTGGATGGCGAACTTGCCTTAATAGGCCCGATATGCTGCTCCCAAGATACAAAACGAATTGTAGCAAGTTTAGCACAAGTCATGGAACAAAAATATGCACTTATTCTGCCATGTTGTTCACCGACGTAATTGCAGGTTACAGGTTACAGATAGTTCAAAGCAAGTATGAATATTAGCTCAATGGTTCATGAAACAGTTGCCAAACCGATTTCATGAAGTCGAACAAAATGCAATTCAACACTGACGGATTTTACTTTGAATCCACCTTTGTGCAATGGAAGAAAGGTGGATACAAAACTTGACCGGGTTTTATACGGGGACAGGTTTATTCAACATCAGTTTTCTTATCCATACATACATATTTACCTAAAAGTATCATATCTTCTTTCAATGCAGTAAGAACAAAACTGATGTTCTCAAATACATAAAACAAAGTGTATTAACATGCCATATGCGTCACTGAGAAAACACTACCAACGGCTGAATTGTGAGAATGCTATTCTGTCTAGAAATTTTGAATATTTCCAACTCTGAGATTCAGGTTGATTGAAGAAGAGTCATGTTAGTCGTTAGACGTAATGTAACAAGCCATGCACGCGATATTAGTGGGAAATATCTAACATAAAAGGGAACTTGAAATCAGGGAAAACTTTCTCGGCAGTAACCATCCAGGTGTCGAGAGGAGAAGAAACCACCCGGTTTTAGGGTTGGGGCCCACATTCAAATTTGGTTTTTTTAAATATCACTATTTCATCTATCATCCATTTCATCTCCACTGCTTTTAATGACTATTGCACAATATTTGAAAGGTTTTAAATGGGCCAAGCACCGAGTAAAAATTTAAAACGAAAAGGTTTTCCCTTTAGCTTGAGATTCCTCAATTGATGGCTTTATTTACTTCAAATTTCTCCATATTCGCTCCCTGTGATGTGTCAGTAATTCAATGCTTTGCTTTGTCTGACCTCAACGCTGCTAGTCACCAACGCAGGATGATGATGATCAGGCAGTCACGAGAGCCCATCACACATGCGGCTGCTAGTCACGGCCACGGCAACATCAGCTGCTGTGCATCGCAAGGTGGCTTCGAGCCGCACGCAAAGTTTTAGGAAACAGTAGCATTGGATTTCCTCAGTCCTCTCAGTCCTAATCTACAAAAATATTGGAGACTGACAAAGATCAGAAGAACGCATGATAGTTTGAAGGCAACATAGTAGCTAGTCTGTTCATATTAGCTACGATGAATAGCTTTTAGCTATCGATAATTTTTAGCTGAAAATGAATAATAGTAACCGAAAGAAGTAGCCTTTAAGATATGAGAGTGAGTGATAGAAAAAATAAAGGGATATGTGCGTGAGATGGGAACGAGAGAAGTGCGGTACATGATGTGCACGTAATCTCTACTTTGTTCACAGAAAAAGCTAGGTGTTGGCCTCTAGCCATCACTTTTGTCTCGTATGAACAGCCCCTGTCGGATTCCATCTGCTGGTTTCGTATGAGGTAACATCGAGAAACAGAAGTGTTTATGATAGTTTGTTATTTCGAGCAACAATGGATTCCATCTGCTGTGCAACATGTCTACGGACTTCTCTGAACTGCTCGGCTGTGCAACACTGCGGGAGCAGCACTTTTTTTGGGCGACAAGGCATTTGTTAGAAAATCGTACCAATTTTGTCTGTCTCAGTTATGCTAACCAATAAGCTGCGAGGAACAGATTTTCGCGGCAGGTTTATATCTTAATAATTTGCAAAAAACAAACAAAATTCTTCAAAATTACTATCTCTAGTTCACACATTGATGTTAAAATCTCTCTGCCACTTCAGTGCTCTTGTTTGCTTGTGTCCAGAAATGGGACTGGTGCATAGTAGCCTAAGTACATGACAGATTAAAAAATATTTCCTATACTGTAGTAGAAATTGTTGTCGAACTGCACAGGGCTGGTACCTCGTGTTAATTATGGAATATCAAAGGAAGTTCCCGAATAACGCCTACTTATTTTGGTTTGATTTTCGACTTGATTTATTTTTCACTATTTATAAATTTTATCTTTTTTTAAATTTTGCCTTTTTAAGTTTATTTGCTGGTTCTTTTTTCCGTAATTGTTTACATTGTCCATGATGAGGTAGCATATTTTTCTATTTTTATTTTTAAGTTTAATTATATCAAATAAATCATATTCAAGATAATATAATTTCAACTAGTTATAGTGTAATTTTAATTATAAATTATTATATTTTAGCTTAGCTGATGGGGCCTAGACAAGCGTACTAACAATATTTACTGGCATCTTCATTCTTCGGTCAGCTGCTCCCACTTCCGGAGTCGCATGCTCGTTGGAATGAGGGCCAAAGGCAGTCCCTGTTTTTTGTTAGCAAGTACGTACAACAGCTTTAGTAAACTTGGACATTGGAGCCAACAATAAATAGAGCAGTTTTCAAATCGATTTATCATAACTGTTTTTTTAAATTAGTTTATCGGTATTTAATTCACTTATACCAACACTCGTACTAGAATAAAAAATATCAACTATAGCCATAGTCCATCAACTACAACCGAAAAAAAACAAGACCATAATTAGAAGCTAACATAAAACACTACTCGGCAGACGCAACTTTGGGATGCCTCTTAAAAAGTGTTGCATATGATTTACCATATGTGATGATCCAAGTAATAAGCCACTTACAAGAAACAATTGGGCGAACAACTTGCAGATTCCCGATTACTCCCAAGCCTAAGCACCATGTTTTGATATGAACATGAGATAAGCTTGCATGAAACCAGAGGGGAAGAAAAATGAATACTTGAGTTTTATAGCTCCCTAGCTGCAAGTACAACGAATGAAGCAAGAGTTAACGTATGCGATAGCCGGCCTTTTTTCAATTTTGACATCCATGAAGTACTAAAACGTTTGATCATTTTAAAGAACTTAGCACATGCAAGTGCCAGTGGTATAGAACAGATCCAGCAGTCTGCTGCCATATCCTTTTTCCTATACACAACAGCAGGTGATAGCATGTCCCACCATTTACACTTTACAGCATTAACTAAAGAGGGAAATGATTTGTAACCGATGGGGTCAAAGGGAAAAATTTAGTGCAAATATTTTGGCTTTTGGACTTTTGGCTTCTCTAAGTATTGAAGCAAACAAGCTGGCTTTTTAAAGCAGATTTTTCAACGATTTTCGATTTTAAAACTATATATACTGTTCATATTGGTGTTGTCATTGCCGTATCAAAAATCGTAGACAAAAATCATCAGTTATAACCAAAAGCTATCAGTCGCAACTCAAATGAACATGGCATAATTCATCCTTTTTGACAGATGACAATCCGTCATCCTTAACTTGAGGTAAGGATCAGGTTTATGACATGACGTTGGTCATTAATAATACGTCAGGCGAGGATCAGGTAATCTTTTTTCCCCCCGAAAAGGCAGGATCGGGTAATTTTACAGAGTAACATCCGTTGTCCTTAACTTGAGATTAATGTTGGGGAGCTCAGCTTCGATTGTCAATTCGACGACCTCACGTTCCCCGCTTATCGACCCAGGAGCTGCTCCCATAATTCACGATTCTACAGGACATACATGTTACTATAAGCCCATGTATTTTGATGACCACGCCGGCGTGGTACCTGACGCCCACGGTGCTGGCCAACTAATCACGTAGCTGACGAGATTGAATACAATAAAAACTCACGAATTATGTTTAAATTCAAAGCTCAAGTCGAAGCTGAACTCAAATTAAAATGAGAGAAAGGCGAAAAAGAATAAAAAGTTGCTGTCAGATTTGGTAACATCTGTTATTGGACAATCATCTAGGTAGTGGATCTTGTCCAAGCCTTAATCCCACAAACGGAGGGAGCTATCGCCATCCAGCGAAAACAAAACAAAAGTAACGAAAAAAGTTTAGAAAGAAGCCGAAGACGGAATTGGGCGTTGGAAGTAGGGGAAAGCGTAAAATCAGGAGGCGACTAAAACAATGGTAAGGAAATTAGGGAAATCATGAAAAATAGAAGGCCTGATAAGAGTGTAGGCCCATAAATTTTTCTCGGCCTATAAGGCTAATAATCACAACTCGGCCCATTAATATTAGCCCAAAAGCCCGGATTCAAAGGAGAAGCCCACAGTCGAATCAGCCCAAGAAACAAACCCAAGCTCATAGTTTCTGCCCACAGCGAGCCAATCCAGCAGGAGACTGCTACTTTGCAGAGTATTCCCTGCCATTATCATATATCACATTCTGCTCCAGAAACCTTGCACAGCACTTCCTACCATTGGACATTTAAACAAGTCACCTACCTGCACAATCACCACGAATTAGCATTGGAGTGAGCCGCGTGGTTCCCAAATGGGACACCCGGCCAGCAACAAGTACCATATCTGACCAACTAAGGAATTAAGAAGCTTAAATGCATGCTTAAGGAGAAGTAATAAGGAACAGGTCGGCAGTCATACTGCCCTCCCACGCCAATCCCCTCCGCCTCCCAAGCACCCAAGTGATCCGCCTCCTCTCGCTTCTGCACGCCAACACACCCATGCGCTCACCTCCGATCTTGCGAAAGCCTTGCGTAGTGTCCATCCTCCCCTCCCTCCTGCTAAGTATGGCGTCGGCGGCGGCGAGATCCAAGCGGGATGCAGCAGCGACAGGTGAGCAAGGGCGACAACTACTTGGACGACAAGCACATGGGGCGATATACCTGGTGTGGCTCCTGGGCACGATGCCGATGGCCATGATGCCCCAACGACGGTCTCGCGTCAGAGCCGGGCTCGGGAGGAGGATCCAGATCTCATAGCCTCCAGCAGTCTTCCGGCTATCTAGATCTTGGCCATCCCTCGCCGCTAGCGGATCATGTCATCTTCTTCGTTTCCGACGGATCCTGTTGTCTTATTCTCGTCTGGCCTGTGGAGCTGGCCGTCTTGGCGTCTTCTTCTCCTGCAGGTGTGATCCGAATCCGATACCTTGGTCCTCAACCAAAGATTTCAATGGTTCTGCAGTGGGTGGCTCAGTCCTATATGACGGAGCCTTATAACAGGTTCAATAGTATAAGAATATATGTATAACAATGTATTATTATCTTTTGTAATTATTAAGAGTTAAAATCGAAAATTTTTATTCTATTTTATTCATATATATAAACCCTAAAAGAGATATGTAAAGCCTAAATTTTCATCCTAGTCTATTCTATTCATTTTGACACGAGCTCTCTCTCTCTCATGGATCGCTCAAGAATAATCCAGACAGGTCTTATGGGTGGCCTCAAAATATAAAGGAGTTATATACTTACAAGGTGCAAATTAGTCTTTAATGGCTTGACTTTTGTCTTGACAGGTGGATGTATTGCGTATGAGTTAGCAAAAAGGCTTTGTATTTCTCATCCAAGCTGTACATTAAAAGAAATGTGTATGGTACGTGACAACACGCGGCAAATGTGGCTAAGAATTTTTATGGGTAAAGTAATGTACCTCTGTATGTAAGTAAACACGTGAATATTCACTCCTTGCTTCTGAGATGGAAGTTATATCCACGGTGGGAAAGGACCTATAGAATGCTTTTCTCATCCACAAGTCCTATTTTTTATATAAATTTCATTGTGTTATCTCCCTGGTAAGGTACGTAAATGTAGTTGTTCATGCATTCTTGTTGTGGGTTCTTATTGGGGTAAATATTATACGAGACGAACTACAAAGCAGCAGACGGCATTGGCTGAAGATGGGTGCTAGATGCCGATCGGCAGCTGGTGATGGCATTCTACAGTTGGCGACGATTGAACAAGCTTCGGTTTAGATGGATAGCTATTGATAGGAAAGTTTTATTTGTGGCAAGTCAGAATAATGAGTCAGGTATTAGGTAGGTTTCTGAGTTTGCTTCACAAACCTGGTTATATATGATTCGTCTTGCATCCAGTGTAAAATCCTATATAGGTGGACACACCTTTTGTACTTGGGAAGTTAAGAACTAAGATCAATTACCTTGTCACAGGCGTCTCAAAGGCTTGCGTACGCTGGCTAGGAGCAGATCCCTCTAGCTGACTGAGGGTGAGCACGATTATCCCTGTTATCTTCTTCGTTCCAATGCCGAAGCTGGTTCCTTCCTCCTCCTGCCATTAGCAGCTCGCAGAACTGCCCAACCAAAGCTAGCCCACATCACATCACTATATCTCATCTTGTTGTTGAGCTCATCCCTGTAGTATCTTTACTATTATAAAAGAAGGAGTTGGTGGTTGGTCTGACCTCTCCCACCCCTTTTCACAAAAGACAGCGCTGACATGTGGCTCTAAAAGACCCGTGCCAAATCTTCTCACCTTCCCATCAAAATATCTTTCTTTCCATGATTTAGTGGTCAAGGTGGATTTCATCTAGACTGCATTGTAGAGTACATACTGTATTTTTCATCCAGTGCTTAATCTTGTACTAGCTGAATGCTCGTTGCTACGGATTTTAAAATTTTATCATACTATATGTTCTGAAACTAACGGGTGGTAAAATTTTTTAGAACATACATACAAATATATTCTAAAATTTTTTAAAATCCGTAGCAACGCACAAGCATTCAGCTAGTCTCATTATATATTCCTAGTTAATTGGAACCTTGGAGGACATTCTTGTCCTGTGTGAATTAAGAACTCAATTTAGAAGACCTTGGCTGATTACAAGTTCGATCTATCCTCTGGTGAACTGATCCCGAGGATTAAAGGGAGACTCATAAGGACTCCAAGAGAAGAAGATATCATTGAAGACTTAATGTAGAGATAGGGTAAAATGCACATGCTAATTAATAAGTTCAAAGTAAGAGCTACTAAATAACAATTATGTGACATAATTAGCCTTATAAAGGTTTGTAACTATTCATACATAATGTACCACTTATCATGCTCTCTTATGTGCCACTCTAATGTGATACATTGCCCTGTAAAGCTAGTATTTGCAGAGTAATGGCTCTAAGACTAGGTACACTACCGAAGGCAAGGTGTGCCAGGTCGTCATAGGTGGTATCAGAGCAATGGTACAGACCCTAAGTGTGTGTTATTAGATAGGGGCAGTTATAACTTTAAGAGATTCTTCTTTTGATTCCAAGTCATGGCTCCCTTATGAAACCCTTTTAACCTCTAGTTTTATAATATTTAATAAATTATGTAGATTAAAAGTAAGAAGATTATAGATAGAAGTCTAATTGCCATGTGCTATATTAGCACATCTTTAAGAGAGAGAGAGAGAAAGCGCAATAAAGCTTGAACCTTAGTGTGGTCAATGATTGGTATTAATATTTAGACCAATCATATGACCATAAAAGGTAATTTAACCTCTCTTAAGGATTGTCTTACCTTTCTTATTATAATTAGCATTAAAAATTACCATTATAACTTTACAACTAGATGCACTACTACAGAAAAGGTCATCACAGACGGTTCAAAAACGTCATCACGCACGGTTTTGTGAACCGTCTCGAATTTATGGGTCGATAATACGAGATCATCACGGGCGGCCGAACCGTCGTGGTGTAATATCACGACGGTTCTTAACTAAAACCGTCAGGATAGTTATAATCACGACGGTTTTAATTAAGAACCGTTTGTGATTTATAAATATCACAGACGATTTTTAGTTAAGAACCGTCTGTGATATTTACATATCACAGACGGTTCTTAACTAAAAACCGTCTGTGATATTTATAAATCACAGACGGTTCTTAATTAAAAACCGTCTGTGATTATAACTATCACAGACGGTTTTTAGTTACGAACCGTCTGTGATATTCTCTCCTAAACCTATTTCTGTTTATTGGCTAGCCTCAGGAAATGCTAGCCATGCCTTCTGAAATAAGCAGATCAACATATACATGTATACATCCAATTCACATCTCAATTCCTTTCACAAACATAAAACATCCATTTTATTAAGATTAGAGCCTACCATTACAATATCTCAAAACATTACAATATCTCAAAACAACGAGCGGGTTACACAATAAGAATAGAGAAAAGCAAAGATCCTCTATGCCTTCTCGCCTCGATGCAACGCATGAGTCGCACAGCTTGGCACGAGCTAGTTGCTTCAGCGATGTCTTGCCTCCGTGAGACTTATGCGTCGTCTGCAAGGAGGAGGACAGCAAAGAGGAGGAGAATAGCAAGGAGGAAGAGAACAACAAGGAGGAAGAGGAGACCAGCAAGGAGGGGGAGAACAGAAGGAGGAGGACAAGAAGGAAGAGAAGACCAGCAAGGAGGCCGGGTTTTGGTTATATTTATAGGGAGGGAGGGAGGCGGAGCTACGATCCGTGGGGTGAGGATTGGTCGATTTCTATTGGCTATGATTGGGTCGAGTAGGATCGACGGGCCTAGAGTATCACGCATTGTTCTATATAGAACCGCTCATGATGATGAATATCATGACGGTTCGATATATAGAACCGCTCGTGAATTAGAGCACAAAATTTTATATACCGATGCAATATAAACAACTAGTCTGAAAAGATAAAATAGCAAAGTTTTATATGGCTTATATATACTCATTTGAAAGGTTTCGACGAGATCTACAACTTTTCAGTTGAAGTAAAATCCAAATTCCTAAAGGAAGACTAAGAAAAAAAGCAAAAACAGACACCAAAAACTTGCAACGCAGGTTTAGGTCCAAAGATGGCCGATTTTGGGGGTCTTGGAGGGCGACTAGCATAAGCTGGTCGTTATTTTGGATCGGGCTCGTCGTTAGCTTTCCAACGAGTACAAGAACGTCGAAAACGGACACCGTATGCAAAAGTTATGCCCGCTTTATTGAAGTTGTCTCAAAACCGAATCATACTCGGACTTAAGCGGAAAATATGAAATTTTGAGGAATTGCAAGGCGGAAACATATCACGACGGTTTTATTATAAAACCGTCGTGATATTAGAATATCGCACGGTTTTATAATAAAACCGCTCGTGATATTTCTAGATTACGACGGTTTTATAATAAAACCGCCTCGCGATATTCCATATCACGCATTTGTTTTATAATAAAACCGTCGGATATCTGAATATCGCAGACGGTTTATATTATAAAACCGTCGCGATATTCCGATATCACGCATCGCTCAGCGGTAAGAACCGTCTATGATACTCCTTTTCCCGCCACAAATACCACGACGGCCTCTAAATTAAAACCGTCTATAATAGATATATCACGCATTTCACAAAACCGTCGTGATTTGGCGCCTAGTATTAGGCTTTCTGTAGTAGTGATGGGTACTTACAAAAAAAAGTGTGATCATCATTCAGTAGGCTGGCATGAAAAGAGACCTTTATGTTGAACCTAGTTAAAGCTTTAGGACCTAGAGCAGTGCTAGTCTGCTAGATTGCTAATGTAGTAAGGCCTTTGTAATTTATATACATTGTTGTATGTAGAATAGGTGTGTACAATAGGTTATATGTAATGCATGCTTGTAGACACCATGTTGCAGAAGATATATAACCAAAAGTATATGCATACATATAAAAAAAACTATTGCTATTAAATGGAAAAAATTGCAAATACCCCCCTAAAAGTCAACTGGTGTTTGATTTTCCCAGTACAAACACTTTGTGGTTCATGCCCCCAGTGCCCTTCTTCCTGCTAATTCGGCTATTTGTTTGTTGACATGGACTCCATGGCATTGGTCCAAGCCGTTCCAGCATGACATGTAGGGTTATGTTCTATGGCTTGGATCGGGATGGGTGGGAAGACAAAACATGCATGTTCATTTCACTCCTTGAGATGAGTCAAATTGAAATGAGAAAATGCCATATACTAGGGGGGTGAACCGGTTGGAAGGATATGGTGTGGGTCCGATTAACCACTCTACACCTAGGGGGGGGGGCACCAGGGGGCATGTCAAACAACCATGTACTTGTGAGGGGCATGTGCCACAAAAATAGTTATAGAGGATAAATCTAACTCTAATTGAATTTTGGGGGTATTTGTAATTTTCCCTTATTAAACGGAATCATGTAGAGTGTGCATGTGTAAATATATTTCCTGTACATTGCGTCTATGAAGTGTGATGGTTGATTTTGTTGGCTATGTGGTGATTGTTTGCTTTGCTCCATCTTGACTAATCAAGGCTTAACTCATTTATGTAGCCATTTTTCTTATACGGACACATATCTTAAGGATTCAAGTTATAACTAGAGTGACATGACTCCAAAATCAAAAGATTGAAAAGAAACAAAACCTGACAACGACTCTAAGCAGATATCAATCCCTCCTATTGAACAAAATAACTTATCTGTAATCAGCGCAAGCCAAGTTCTATTTGTTTTGTTATATATGGATACTGTAGCAAATCCGGCACATGGCTATCATTCTGTTTTTTTTTCAGTTTTGTTGGCCTGCACGGTGCCCTCAAGGCTTTGGGCGGCAATACATCCAACTACTCATGGTACCGCAGCCTTGGATGAATCCACAATGTTGGCCTCCTCCGACACCTCCGCTGCTTCTGCATATGCTACCACACCTCCCACAGTTTTGCATCTCTAGGGATTCTTCTGACGCGTTCCTTCAACAAGTTCGTAATCACAAGTTTACCAGAGACAAAATGAGTAGTGCTTCTATGCTTTCCACTCTAACAAGAATGTTACTAATCTCAAAACACATGAATGGGTAAGTAATCACTATCCACCATTCAGTTCTGCTTTAAAAGTTGTGCAAATCACTTTGAGGAAAACATAGAAACACCTCCCAACATTCTTCTTTGTAAGGTGTGACTTGCTCCTTGTCTTTGTAGCCAGCAACTTTCGGGCTATGTAGATGTGTTAGGATCTTGGAATAGCAACTATCCTACCTTTCAAGTGTGCAGTAAGTATGGTTATAATGTTTTAAGATCTGTTCTTTTTAGTTTATGGCTTATGGTTTATATCTTCTCTCGAACAAATAAATGAGATAGCTTCTTCATTGCCGTTTCAAAATGGTTTATCAGGACAGCTTTTTTGAAACTTCTTATCAGCTTATTGGCATTTGATTCATTCGGACAAACACTCACGCTAAAGTCAAAAGCTATCAGCTTCAAAAAAGAATGACATCACTTTGATAGCCTCAATTAACTACTTACATCGACACCAGCTATATTGTTGATACAGGAGCTACCAATCATCTCACCAGTGATCAACTTTCTACTTCTACTGTCACCCACTCCCTGCTGTTTTTTCCTCTTGTGTCGTTGCCTATTCATTGTTGCTTCCGCCGCCGCTGACTACTCCCCATCATCTATCCGGACACTCCCTACCGCCAGCAGCCGCTCCCGTATGCAATGCTCAAACCCTAATGATGTCGCCATTCCGTTCGCTGCTGGCACCGCAACCAACCACCGACGAGGGCCGATAAGCCTCCTCCTCTCTGTTGCAATGTTTACGACTACTCCAGAATCTTTCCAACTACTTACGACTGCTTACGACCGCCTCCCGCTGTGCTACGACGATGTTATAGCCCCTCCGATCTCCTCCGATCGCTCTGACTTTGTAGTCGGAAACATTTGTTGAAGTTTCGACCACGCTTCTCTGCCGCTGCGCTGCCCTTCCTTTGACCTCGCTCGAATTACCGTAATCGCAGCTCTCTACGATCGCGCAATGATTCTGTCGATCACTGTTCACCGTGGTCGAAACACTCTTTCGACCACATTCACTTCCTTACAACGTAGTGGGAGTCCCTTCCGACTACTCACAACATGGTCAAAGCCTCTTCCGACCATTCACAATGTGGTCGAAGCCTTCACAACGTGGTCGAAGCCCTCCCGACCACGTTCAACTCCTCTCAACGTGGTCGAAGCCTTCCGACCACGTTCAACTTCACAACGTGGTCGAAGCCTTCCGACCACGTTCAACTTCCTTTGCCATGGTTGAACGCCTTTCGACCACATCTAAACTTTCTTTGCCGTGATCATATCACCTCCCGACCATGTCTACTTCTAATTTGCCCTGGTCGTAATGTCTTCTGACCACGTCTGCTGATGTTTTGTCGTGGTCAAAACTCCTTCCGACCACGTTTGCCGTGGTCGTAAGCTGATTTCGACCACGTCTGGGAGATCACACAATGAAGTCGATACTCAAGTTGTTCTTTTCCTCTTCTTTACTTCTCGCCTTTTTTCGGTGTACCTCTGGTTACATGACTCCACCCCTTTTTATACCCGGATCTACAACTTTTGCTCGGATTTTGACTATGAATACAACTCGATTCCAACTCCGACTTCAGTTCAACTTCGACTTTCGAGTACGATTATAAATCGACTTCGATCACGACCAAACTTTGTACACGACTTCGAAACAAGATTATTTACAACATTCTCTCCCTAATCTTGTTTAGTGACTCCAATCATGCCGATCTTCCTCGATTTTCCTGGGTTGGAGCACCTGCTCCCACAGCCTTTTCCCTAGTCATCTTCCTCCTGCAACCCTCGCTCACGCTTCCTCCACCAGCAACTACTTTTACTGTTGTGTGGCCTTGCTTTCGACCATCATCCTTCACGCTGTGATTTCTCCCTCCACCTTGGGACCCATGCTCCAGGCTTACGACTGCCTTCTGGCGCACTCATGAGACTTACTCCCCTTGTTCGCGTGAGAGCTCCTCTCAAGCCTTTGCTTGCCATGACTTTGCTTGCTTCAAGCAGTCAGTGTCGACCACTCAGGCTGTTGCTGCTTCGACCTCCCTTTGCATCAGTTGCGCCTACTACGACTACTCCTTGCTCCCCTCCGTCTGCATGCGCATGGGCACCTCTTGTGCCGCTCGCTACGACTTTGTCTGTTGTGTGTGGTCGGTGCCGACCACCCAGGCCGATGCTTCTCTCCTCGGTTGCGCTCTCTATATGTGGTCGGTGTCGACCACCCAAGCCGATGCTCCGACTGCTCATGCCAACTCTTCGCTCTTTTCTATCTGCAGGCGGTTGTCCGAAGTCGGCTGCACGCCTATGTGTACCTCCTTCGTCGCCTATTACGACCATTGCATGCCAGTTGCATGCCCTTTCAGAGCAGTGGCTCGTTACGACCATGCCCTCTGCCTGTGCCGCCTTGCTCGTCACAACTTGCTTCTCTATCGACTTGCTCGTTACGACTTTAGGCTTGCCTCCGACTGCCCGTTGATGAATTCCTCCATGCTCTGGCTCCTCCAGACCGTTCTCCACATAAACCGATCTACAAATTTTCAAAGAAATCTTGTACAACCGATTTGCTGACTTTTGTACCTTCATTAGTAGCCGTAAACTACTGTCGAATACTCTCAGATAATTGCATTTCAATTCAATTTGGCATCATTCTTCAGTTAGCTGTCCCAAACTCATAATATTGCTGCGAAGACTTGGTATGTAGTATACAACTAACATCGGTCTTTGTCCTCCATCCTTGCATTTCAACAAAATTGTGCCCTTTCCTCTGATTTGGATAGTTGAGTCATCTCCAAATTTCACCATACCATGTATTTTTTCATCTACCATATGAAATATGGAGTATGTACCCGTCATATGATTGCTTACCCCATTGTCTAGGTACAATTCTCACCGGTCGCTCCATGTCTTCTCTCTCTTCTCCATCAAGTTAGGAAATACCTTCCTTCATTCAGCATCACCATTGTCGACACATCTTCTGTACAATGGGATAGTGAAATACCCCAAATTTTTGAATTTTTGGAATTTATTATGAATTTTGTTTGAATTTTCAAATTTTTACCTAATTCGGAAATTCCCAGCGAAAATACGCTTCCCTTCCGGTCTTTACGCCTTCTCCTTTCCTCAAGGCGTCCTCGCGCCCGCCTCCCGTCGCCATGCGAAGCCGCCATCACAAGGCCAAGACAACATGGGACAATGGCCCACCGCCGCCTGCGTTCGTGCCATCCCGCCTTAACCGGCCCCACCGGTCAGCCATCCCCTCTCTGCTCCCACCTTGGGCCACACACCGCCCCACACACCGAGACGGCGTGGCACAGCTCCACCCCTCTCGCGCCTTCTCCCTCTCTCTCTCACAACGGTCAAGCGCCGTACACATGTGCCAGAGGCCGCGCACTCCCCTCACACCTCTGCAACGGTCGATCTCCCTCTCCCGTGCTCGTGGGAGAAGCCCGGCCGCACCGCCTCTTCGTGGCCAGCATAGCACACGCGATCCAAAGCCCTTCGGCCGCGTTGGATTAGCTCCAGACACTCCCATGCCACTCCAGACGCAGCCGATTCACCTCTCTCCGCTCCAGTCGCCGCCGATCGTCTCCCCTGGTCCCGGTGAGCCCTAGCTCAAATTCTTTGATTTCGTCCATTACTTTCCGATTCCTTGCTCCAGTCTGATCTCCATTACATGCTGATCACAGTAGAAGCTTAACTTAAACGGTAGCATTAGCCTAGTGGGTCAAGGGCCGAGCTCGTCGGCCGAAAGAGGTCCACCGTGGCCAGCTCTCTGAGCTATCCCCGAGCTAAGCCGTTACTTCTAGCGTGTTCCTAGTATCCCGTAGATGGTGAAACCATGGCCAATTTGGCTGAGAATCACCGGAGTCCCGTAGCACCACCGTGGGGCCGCTGCGTCCGACCGCTGCCGGTACGCCGTCCATCCCCTGACCCTCCAAAGTGCCAAAATGGAATCCTAATCTCAACCCGCTTCACTTTGTGAAACCCATTCCTACCTAGAAGCCTTGCCGCCGCCACGGAGATGGCGGCTCGCCTTCACGAGGGAAGTCTAGAGGTGGAAGACGGCCTCTCGTGGGCGACGTGGCCGCATCGCGACCACTGATGCCGTTTCATCCGGATGCTTCGCGCCCATTTAAATCTTAGCCGTCGATGCCAGTACGGCTATCTATCTGAGCGCTCGCGCTCACTCCATCGCACCCCTCTGCGCTGACACGTGTCGCCCATCGGGCGGATGTGGCGCACTGCTGGCCGCTACGGCCGCTCGTGGGACCGTCGACCGTTAGGCCTGCTCGGCCGCTCGGGAAGTTGCGGGCTGGGCCGCACTGTTCATCAGGCCAAACCCATTACTGTTCATAAGAGTTTTTAAATTCAGAAAATTCATTAAAAATCCCAAAAATCACAAAATACACCATCTTGACTAGAATAATTTCTAGAATCCAAATATAACCTCCATTCCCTTAAATTTGAGTTTTAGAATTTTATAAATTCAAATTTATGAATTTAAACCTTGTAAAATTTAATTCCTTTTATTTCAAAATTCAAATTCCATTCACTTCCCAAATATTGAGCTCCAACATCATCCAAACTCTTTTTGAGATTATATACAATTTGTATTTGTTTTTGTAAATTATTTTCTTTGATTTGATTAAAATCAAGATTTGACTTATGTTGTTATTTTATGTGTTTGCGCTAGCTTCCGAGTTCGCAGAGGTCGCAGCTGCAGATCCGGAGCCCGTTCCTCAGCTGTACGTGATAGTCGAGATCCCTGATCAGCATGGCAAGTCATAAGTTTTTGATCATGCTGAATCCCATGAAATTACAGTATTTACTAATGTATTTGCATTATGGTTAGTTGTGAAATTTTAATTGCTTAAAAAAATGTTTAGAATGGCATGATATTTAGTTATTCCTACCACTGAAAAATGTCCTGTCTTAATTGATGGCCATATTCACCTTGACAAACTATAGTAATAATTGAAATGTTGTATTATGAAATATGGATCATCTCACTCAGCATTTTGTACTACTAAGTGACTTTCGCTGCTGGCCATTAGAACTGGAAAACTTGCATCAAGGTAGGAGTCAGAATGTGGGGTCATCATAATGTGATCCAAGCCCACGACTCTACTTTGGTAGAACTCAAGATAGGAGTCAGAATGTGGGGTCATCACAATGTGATCCAAGCCCACAACTCTATCTTGGGAGAACTAGGGGGAGGGTTAGAATGTGGGGTCATCGCAATGTGATCCAAGCCCACGACCAAACCCTAGGATTAGACTTAGGGTAGAGAGGCTGGTGGGACTCTGGGAACGGACTAGGCCTACCGCTTTACCCTAGGATGGAGGCTATTTGATGGGTGGTGGCTGGTGCTGTTGAGCTCAGCGAAAGTTTGTGGTTGGTGCCTCGGTGAAAATATAAGGACAAGAACCTTGTGCCAAGTAAAGAACATAGTGATCGCTAAGACCACAGGAGTTGACTTGTCAACACTGGTTTACTAGCTGCTCAATTCGATTGAACCTCTACAGGCTGAAGTGTTTTGATGACGTGGTGTTAGGTATGCTGCGGGTACCTAACAACGGTAGTGTTGGCTTAAAACGGCAGGGGAGATTCATGTTTACGTTGTGGCCATGACTGAGCGGTGCTACCGGGTAGAGTCTATATAGAGAATTGAGCAGTGAAACGACCTAGCTTTCTTAATTCTGTCGCGGGAGTTAAGGGATCGTGTGGGTAAAGTTGAGCAACTCTGCAGAGTGAAATAATGGTATTCGAATACGCCATGCTTCCGGTTAATGAAGCTGTGTTAATTGGGTGATTCCAACAATGAGGCATAAGTAGATCTTTGATGTTAATTTGGATAATGATGAACGTTTCTTGATACTTGAAAACCCCATGATCTTAAGGAGCAAATGTTTTAACTTTGTTTGTTTGCAAATAAAACTGCATTCACAAAGTGTAATAAACCCCTATACACCCTTCCTTGAATATCCTTGCATATAGTAAGACAGAATTACCCTTGTGGCTTGCTGGGTACGGTGGTACTCATGACTTGCTAAACAATTTACCAGAAGGTCAATGGATCCAAGGAGAACCAACGGAGGAAGGAGCCCTGAAGGAGCCAATCTTATCTGATGAAGATTGGTTTTAGGTCTTAGCCTCGCTCAGGCCGCCTGGGTGTGTTTTGTAATGTTTTGTGGCTTGTGGGCTTGCGCGCGCGCTATCTATACTGGTGACATCCATATATTGTAATAAAGTGGAATCTTTATTGTAAGCTTGTACTATTGTGATGATCGTTTTATTTAGAACACCGTAACTATTCATTCTTGTACGGTTACGGAGTTCCGTAATGTCCCCAGAAATGGGGGCATTACAGAGTGGTATCAGAGCAGGCATGCTTGACTGTAGGACGAGACCTAAGGATAAGTATAAGGGCTATTTTGTTGCAAAATCTATGTTAAAAAGGTAAAAACAATTTACATAAAATATAAGAAATACTGCTGTCTTTTTCTTTCTAAATATTATTTTGTTTGTCTTAATTTATTTCTACTTAAATTTTCGCTTTCTGCAAATATTTAAGTTAAATCTTGTCTAACTTCAAAATTTTTATTGTCAACAGATGGTCCATATCATCCACTCGAAGCCAGAGCAGGTGGCTGGATGGCCTCGCCTACTTTGGGAGATGCAGCAGTTCTTGGGAGCGACAGCCTGGCATAAGCCAGTGTTCCACGCCGTGACTCATCAGCTGACTTATGAGAGTCGCGAGTGGAGAGCCAGAGTAGACTTGGTCCCTTTGCCAGTCCGTCCAGACAGGGAGAGGAGGTTTGTTGGCAGGAGAGTAATAGAGTGGGACATAGTCCAGGATGCGGCGAGGAACGCCTTATTGCACTTGAGGCACTACCATGATGTTGAGCTTGCCGAGACCGCCTATGATCTGATTCCCCAGAGGGTCCATCAGGGCGGAGGATATATCACACCAGAGCCACGACAGGAGGACGATGTACGCTTGGGAGTTGCTTCCAAGTACATTGTCCAGCAGGAGGTAGTTTACCACAGAGCTACCGTGGAGTCCTGTGAGTTGCGCCAAGAGCTTTGTCGTGCATGTGACGAGCTCCGAGCTTTGAGGCAGGAGATCCACCATAGAGATATGGTGGAGGATGGAGAGCTGTCTGCCTGTGGCGAGTCACCTGACGTCCCAAAGGACCCAGTTCAGGTTGTGCCAATGGTTCCAGTTGCAGTTGAGCTAGAGGCTCTAGTTCCGGAGATATCAGCGGACCCTGCACCTTCACAGCTTCGACGCCGCCTCACTACTCAGGAGTATCATCAATTTGCTTACCCGCTCCTCCTTCAAAGACCACCACACCGGTGATGATGGGGAAGGCGCCAGCCGATGATATAGAGGATGAGGAGGATCCAGAGGAGAGGATCAGATACACCTCCAGTCGGCCACCATCCAGCGGATGGTGAGGGTAGATTAGAGAGCAGCTTCAGAGACTAACAGTGAGACTGTGGCTTCACTTTTGGACAGAGTAGTGTAGGTAGAGTAGCGGGGTAGAGTAGTTAGATCCAGTGATGGACTTTTGGTTGTACAGTGAGTAGTAGTGCGAACGTTTAGTATTGTATTTTCTGCTTGTAAATTATATAATGTATGTTTGCTTATGCTTGTGGCCTGTTTTGTTAATGTTATCTTTACTTTGTCACTACTAAAATGTTTTTCTATCCAATTACTTTAGTTCTTGTCTTAGTCACCTTATGCTTGCCCAATAATTCAAATTCTTTCTCACCTGTTTTAAAGTTTGTAAAAAGCCGCTATAAAGTTAACCCCAAATTTCCCAAATGCAGAAATATAATGGCAGGAATGGAACCAAATCCAAGTAACCAGCCAGCAGGATCAGATGATGCTCCAGCTAATCAGAATGCTATTGCCAATATCTTAGCAATGATGGAGCAAAATCGTCACCAAGCTGAAATGAACCAAGCTAGATTGTTAGAGCAACACTCCAAGATGCTTGAGCAATTGATGGTGCGAGCCACTACTCCAAGTGGTTCCCAGGAGTAATAGTAACTGGGACACAAGTTACGTCTAGATGGAATGATTTCCAAAAAACTAGACCTGCTGTGTTTTCCACTTCTCCAGATCCTATAGCAGCTGAAGATTGGCTAAGGGATATAGAGAGGAAACTGAATACAGTACAATGTGATGACAAAGAAAAAGTTTTGTATGCTACACATCAGCTCCAAGGGTAGGCTGCCACTTGGTGGATAAACTATCAGACAATGCATGCAGAGCAGGAAATAACATGGAAGGATTTTGAAGAAACCTTCTGACAAGTCCATGTTCCCTCAGGTGTTATGCAAGCTAAGCGTCGGGAATTTCTAGCACATAAACAAGGGGGAAAACAGTTATGGAGTATTTGCATCAATTTAATCAGTTAGCAAAATATGCTCCAGATGAAGGACCGAAATGGCAATAGAGGGGGGGTGAATGGTGCCTTAAAATTCTTCCCCGAGACAAACGAAATCACACCGAAAGACAAAGTTGTAAAACAGACAAATGTAAATCGACCGATCGCAGACGTGGTCGAAAATCAAAGCGTAAGAAGACAATAGTCGGCAATGAAAACATGGATCAAGCCGTGGTCAAGGCAGTGCTTAGGAGGTAGAAACCGATTTTGTGACACCGCAATGAAAGCCAATGAGTGGTCGATCGATCGTTCGGTCGAGAACAGAGAAGACACCAAGCAATAAAACCAATCGACAACAGAGAAGATAGTCGCCGACAAAGTTGAACAAGAAATACTATAGTCGACCGAAAAGAGAGCAGCCCAAAGCACGATCACCGTGACAAGAACTCAGAGAACTTTTGCCACAGAGAATCAAAACGAATGAAACTTGAAACCTAGCAAGAACAAGATATTTAAAAGTGAATTTACCAAGAAAATCAAAAGTCTTTGCTAAGGATGGAGAGAGTGCCTCGGTCGAACTCAAGACAAAGTAACCGTAAGCGCATCGAAAACACAGAATTTCTCTGCCTTGAATTTTGCTCTCGGAATGAATTGACTAAGTGGTCTTAGAGTATGAATCCCAGCTCAGAGCAAAAGGATACAAGCCAACTCTCAAAGAAAATACATAAAATGAAGGAAATCGAGAGGGCAAATGCAACAAGTAAATCATCTCAAAACAAGGAATGATACACGAGATGAATCCAATCTCTTCTATTGCACATGGAGGTTTCTACAGCCACTCCATCGGAGGTACACGAGCATCCATGCTCTTACCCAGAGACAACTCACACAAGATAGAGAGGAACACCTGAGCACTCTGGGACAACCTCACCTTGCTCCCGAGACCTAACCTCTCTATTTATAGTCTCACACGCTAACGGGTCTCAACAGACCACCCGCTACAGAGAGTCCAAGGCTTTTGCAGCCTCCAAGGCTTTGCCCATTCCTCTCGTGCAACGGCTCCACCGCTTGCCCGTTAGCGCCACCAACTCCACGTAGCTCTCACAGAGCCTCTCCAAGAGTCACAAGAGCTTTCCCAAAGGACAACTTCCCCAGCCTTGACATTTCTCCAAAATGCCCCTCCGCCGCCTTCCGTGAAGCTTCCTCCACCGCTTTGTCGTCCATGCCGTCACCCCACCGCACGACACGCCCTCTTCGGCTTTTCCACGCCGCTCGACCTCAACAACTCCCTTGTCTAGTCCCGACCTCCTAAGCCTCACCAAGACCGCTCTCGGTTCCCGCAACCAACAAAGACAACAAAACCATCACATAGCACTGATCCATACTCTGCACAGCTCACAGAGCTCTAGTCTCTTTTCCACAGAAATTAGACTTTACCAAACCTTGTCAAAATGTAGAACAAACCAGTCTACAAGGTCCATGACATCACAAAGAACCCAACCGACCAAACCTCACCGTAATCGGACATGAAATGCACCCTCACGACCAATTTTAGTGATCCCGCACGACCACGGTCATCCAACCGATAACGTGGTCGAACGCGTTTCGCACACCACGCTCAACCACGCTAACGTGGTCGTAGCTCTCCGAGCGCACAACGTGCGGTCGCACCACCACGAGTGCCACAACGTAGTCGTGGCTCCTTTCCCACAACGTGGTCGAGGCTCCATCCCACAACGTGGTCGTAAACCCTAGCGCCCAGTGGTCGAGGCCGACCACGGTCAAATCTTCCAGGGCTCACGCAACGTGGTCGAACGCCCGACCGCCCAACGTGATCGAGGCGCGATCCCAATTGCCAACGTGGTCGTAAACCCTTCCGACCACGGCCACGTGGTCGAAAGCTACGCTGCTCTACCGAACCCGACACCACCAACGTGGTCGTGACGCTACCCGTAGACTTCCGATCACGCTCACCGCCGGGACGCCACAACAGGGTCGACGCCGTCCTACCGACTTCCGATACTCGCAACATGGTCGTCGCCACCCGATATGCGCCAACGTGGTCGCACGCTCTTGAACGAAATTGACCACGACCAAACGTGGTCGTATGGCATCCTACATGGTCGTGCGAGCGTGAACAAGTCGCATACCACTTCATTTCGACCGCAATTAAGACTTTGCAATAAAAGCCCAAAACAAACTCAATTTACCTTCAACCAAGGGTCAATTACTCATCATAAAGATGAGATCATCTCCACATGATCTCTCAATCTCCCCCTTGATGAGTATATTGACAAACACCGAAAAATATGAAGTTGAGTTTGTAGAAGACGACATGGTCCAAAGAATGAAAATAAAATTATGACCATGTCGACAGAGAGAACACTAGAGTAAAGGAATAAAGAGCAAATTGATCTCCAAAGCTCTAGCAAGTTCCCAGAAAGAAGCAAGTTCCCGAGAAATTTTCTTTTTCTCCAATCTATTCTCCCCTTTGGCAATAAACACATCAAGTATGCAAGAGAGAATAAGTCATAATGATGGATGGAATGGTCGATTTGATTACTCAAAGTATGCGAGCCATGAGAATTATCCAAATGACCAAAATGTATTACACCAAGCCATAACATATAAGTATGCTTCAAAGATCATGACTATGTATGTAAAGTGAAGCTAAGCAATGTAAGGTATAATCTGATTTTTTAGTTTGAAGTGCTTAGCAAGTCAAGTCAAACAAGATTTTAGTCTAGCTAATGATATCCACAAATGATGCAAACCATGTCAATGAGCTAAATGGAATCGAGAAGCTAGTGTTGAGCCAACTAGAGTGCTATTTATTCAAGAATGATATATTTGTTTAAGTACACTTGAAATTTTAGCAATTGAGCACAAATAACATTTTTCTTTAGAGATCACATGGTTGTTTTCAACCATCTTTTATTCACCATGTGCTAGACCTCAAGCCTTATGCGACCACTTCAAGCAATGAGCTTAAGAAGATGATCTTGGTCATCCAAATCTCCCCTGAGTTCATGCCTTGTGCAATGGCAAGCAGTCTCATGAGAAGGAATTGGTGAGATCGCTTTTTCGCACAAAAGAGATCTTTTGCTTTTAATAGATTGTACTAACTTATGTGTCATCAAGAAACTATATAGCTCAATCTATTGCTCAACTAAGATTCAAGACTCAACTCACCCTATTTGACATGGCGAGAATCATAAAAGGATAACACAAGGCTGACTAGTCTCAAATATGAACAAGACATGAATTAGGTCAAATTTGGCATTTTAATTAACCTATCATGGCAAAGACTTGACTACACATATAGAGTCATGATCGATTAGCAATGGAGCACAAATCATGGCAATGTGTAAAGCATTGAAAGCATGTCATAACCGGATAATAATCAAGGCTCAATGTGGTTATATTACAATGCACGAATGCAATGCGTAAAATCCAGCCCCCTCAACATGTGATGCATCTTTAGTTCAAGTTGAGTTTAAGTCAAAATTAAAATCTAGAAGTTCCCAAATGAACTCCCTTGAACCAAAGCAATAAAAGACAAGAGTCGGCAAAGAAATCAGAAAACCAGCAGTCCTTAAAGCATAGATAAGATATAGAGGATACTATGGTTCGGACTAACTCTTATCTACCCCATATGTCTCCGTGACAACAAATTGTCCGAGAAAAACACACACTAGAGAGCAAACACGCACTGCCTACCCGAGGGTGGCCCAACCTCGCTAGAACCTAAAAGACGTGAGTGAGCTCAACCTAGTGAGATAAGAAACAGCTATCCCGAAAGCACAAGATAAGAGCAAGAAGTCTAAGCAACTCAAAGAAGAGACACACTCTAACCTATGCTAGAAGGACTAAACCCAATGCACCAAAATGCGATGCAACAAGAAGGATACTGTACACAATTAATATGATAAAGCAAGAAAGCCCAAAGCTCCCTCACAATAGTCCGTAAGGACAAACCACCCCAAGCTCTCCTCGCAGAGTGAAAACCTCGTATATCCAAAGGCTTGGTGAAGATATCACCAACCGGTGGTCACTCTCCACAAACGGAGCACGATGTCACCCTTCTCCACATGATCTCAAGAAAATGATATCTCGATATCGATGTGCTTGGTCCGAGAGTGCTGCATCGGGTTCTTAGCAATGCTAATCGCAGACGTGTTATCGCAAAAGAGCGAACACGATCGATAGCAACCCAAAGTCCCGCAGAGTCGAGACCATCCAGCACTTGGCTACAAAGAATCGGTCGCAAAGAACGCACTCGCCTCTGCGGTGGATGGCAACACCGGATCGCCTCAAGACCAAGAAACGAGAAGTGCCAATGAACCGGCAGTGCTCGAAGTGCTCTTCCTATCTATCCTACAACCGCAAAGTCTCGCATCCGAATAGGCTCTAAGGGATAGACAGATGAGGAAGAGTACCGATACCATAGTCAATGGTAGCTCAAGGTACCGAAGATGCGCTTCATCACCGGGCGGTGAGATACGCGAGGAGAAGCTCAAACCGCACAAAGACACACGTAAAAGTGTATGTCCGGCCTCGAGGCGTGAGGTACAAGAGAGAGCCAATCATACTTCAACTCTTTTGATCAACTGCTCGCCGTCCTCATCTCGGGTCAAGTGTGGCCGAGAAGCCATCGGAGTCGACACCGCTTTCCATCACTCATGTCGAAACGTCTCGGAGATCACGGTGTACTTGCCTTGATGTAAGAAGGTACCTCCCGAGTCTCGCTTGATTTGGAAGCCGAGAAAGAAAGTCAACTCACCCATCATGCTCATCTCAAACTCGGTGCTCATGACATCCGAGAACTGTGAAACTAGAGCATGAGAAGAGCCGCCAAAGATAATGTCATCGACATAAATTTGGCGAGCGAAGGTCATTGCTGTCCGGCGAATGAACAAGGTCTTGTCAACTTTACCCATCTCAAAATCATGTCTCAATAGATAGGACTTAAGCCTCTCATACCAAGCTCTAGGGGCTTGCTTAAGTCCATACAATGCTTTGGAAAGCTTGAAGACATGACTAGGGTATTTGGGGTTCTCGAAACCTGGAGGCTGTCTGACATAGACTTCTTCCTCAATGAAGCCATTGAGAAAGGCACTCTTGACGTCCATCCGTAAAGCTTGAAACCCTTAGAAGCCGCAAATGCAAGCAGATTCTAATGGCCTCAAGACGAGCCACAGGGCAAAGGTTTCCTCAAATCCGCACCTCAACCCGGGAGTACCCCGCAACCAGCCTAGCCTTGTTTCAATGACTACCCCATCCTCACTTTGCTTGTTCTTGAACACCCATTTGGTTCCAATGATATTTTGATCTCGAGGGGCTCAACAAGCGCCCGCACCTTGTTTCTCTCGAAACTCTCTAGCTCCTCATGCATGGCGTTGACCCAAGACTCGCCGATAAAGCATGGAAAACGCCCTTGGGCTCAAAGGAAGCTACGAAAGCGAGTGGAGATGTAAAAGTGACACGCCTGACTTGGAGCGTGTGACTCGCTCAAATAGATCTCCAATCATCTCGCCGTAAGGATGAGATTTTGGATTTGTCTTGGAGGTCCAGGATGAGATGAAGAAGTGGTCTCACCTCGTTACTCGACGGGTAGGAACAGAGCCACTAGCTCCGTAAGCGCGAAGGCAGGGTCGATCTCCTCGAGGTGCGGTGGAAGAAGGCACCTCAAGGGGTGGAGGAGGAACTGGATCGGGTAGACAACCCTCATCTCCATCATCCTCATCATCCACGAAGATGGTCTCGGATCGCTCTAGTGAACTCGAGATATCGGCCTAGTCCCTGACCGCCTCATCGAAAGTTACCTCACGTGTTTCTACCATTTTACTAGACTCAGCCTGCACCCTATAGGCCCGCCAAGAAGTCGAGTAGCCCGTAAAAAGTCCATCACAAGAACGTGACTCAAACTTATCTAGGTTCCCTGACTTCGAATAAAACACTTGCAACCAAACACACGAAAATGAGAAACACTAGGCTTTCGCCCGTATCTCAACTCATAAGAAGTGCGGTGCAAGTATGCCCAAGAAAACTCGATTGAAACATGGCACGCGGTGGCTATAGCCTCACCCAAAACTTCCGCGGTGTAGAGTACTCATCAAGCATCGCCCCGCCATCTCGACTAAGGTACGGTTCTTCCTCTCCACAACGCCATTCTCACTGGGGACGATGGAGAAGAGAACCGGTGCTCTACACTGCCTCACCACGAAACTCTCAAAGTAGGAATTTTGAACTCCGTGCATTGTCATGCGGATCGCTCGTAAGGCACCCTAAGCTCAACAGAAAGCCTCATCGAAAAGACCTCGAAAAGTGAAAACGCCTCATCCTTCGAGGCTAAGAAAACACCCAAGAGTACCTCGAATAGTCATCGACTACAACAAGAACGCACCACTTCCCTCCCGCCGATCGCACTCGAGCCGGTCCAACTGTGTCCATATGGAGCACTGTCTCCGGTGCATCGGTCATAGTAACTGGACCGAGGATGAGAAGCGGCAACCATCTTGCCGCGCAAGCAAGGAGCACAAACTAGATCTTTGACCATCTTGAGTTTCGCACCACTAATGAGATCGTGGCCGCTAACTCGGGTCAAATGGTCAAATCCAATATGACCAAGTCTCCTATGCCGTAAGGAAAGATCGCGGACTCGTAAGCAAGCAAACAACGGAGAGGATCACCAAGACTCGTAAAAATCAGCACGAAAGATCCTCCCAAAACGAGAAATCCCGCAAATCGATCACCAAGAATCAAGAATTTTGCGCTTGTTTTTCTTAAAACTCACTTCAAATCGCCATCGGAAGTCGAGAGACCGAAAGCAAATTGTACCGCAGCTTACTAACCAAGGCAACATCTTTTAAAACAAAAGAATCATTAATGCAAGACTGCACCTTTGGCGATGACTCGCCTGTAAGAGGCGCTCCAAGGTGATCGCCTCATCACCGAGCACGAGCAAGGAAGAAAACCAACGGAATCTCCGGTCATGTGTCGTGAACACCCGAGTCTACAAGCCAAACCTTTCCTTCCCCGCCCGCGAACCCGAGTCAACAAGAGAGCAAAGTCTCGATCGATAAATCAACATAGATTTTGGCA
Organism: Bonia amplexicaulis; assembly: GCA_036346245.1. Taxonomy (NCBI): domain Eukaryota; kingdom Viridiplantae; phylum Streptophyta; class Magnoliopsida; order Poales; family Poaceae; genus Bonia; species Bonia amplexicaulis. Next base: position 9,546,864 of record CM070744.1, on the reverse strand, counting down.
CCCAATACCGAGTCACACGTCGAGCGTAAGAAGTAGTCACACACGATCGACCTCTAACTACCCCACGCCTCCGTCAGTCAAAGAAGCGTAAGGTCTATGTGCGCACTGGTCGCATGGCGGGTCCGACTACTACGGAGAGCGAGTCGAGCACCGGCAAGACGCCGATCATGCCGCTGGTAGCTATCTCGATGGAAACGAGATCTACCCTCGTGACGGCGGAAGTCATGACCAGAGGAAGCACGAGGACTAAAAACAAGACTCAAAAACCAAGTCCCTGTCGCCCAAAGCTACCAACAAGAGCAAACCTAGACCTCGTGTTGGTCTTAGGTGCACTCAAGGTCCGGGCTGACCGAATACGCCTAAGAGACTCAAGACGGTCTCTTCGCGATCTTGGCGCTTGAAGCATTGGTCAATCAGATGCCCATCCTTCTGATAGAAGGTGCAATGATACTTCGCCTTCTGAGGGGCTGAAGTAGCATGAGATGGCTTTGCCTTCGAGGGTCAAGTCGCAGTGAAATCACCTGTCGTCGTAAACCTTGGACAAAGCCCACGATCTAAATTGAACTTTCTTGTTCTTGGGCTTGACCTCGATCACACCTGCGGCTATGGGTCTGAGCACGGCAGGTGGATGCTTCCTCACATCCTCACGGAAATCATATCCTAGACCCTGTTTGAACTTGCAAATCTTTGATTGGTCTAGAATAAGATTGAGATCCTTCTTGCCTCCTACAAATTTCTCGAGAGTGTTCATAAGGTACTGACACTCCCGAAAGAGAGAGGTGCAAGAGGAGCAAGGAGAAGAAGAAGAGACAGCAGGAGGAGAGGAAGGAGAAGAACCAATAGCAGAAGAGCGAATAGCACGCGTATTTTTCCTTATGCACGGCCACCTCAACCTTGAGGGCTTCACAGACACACAGGGCAGCCCTAATCCTAGCCATTTGGTTCTCGTAACTCTTCCTAAACGTCTCTACCATGTCCTTATCCTTTTGTAACACTTCAGCACAGAAAGCACAAGAAGGATGTGATTTTTCTAGAAGGTCCTTAGTTAGCTTCACACATTTTTCATCCAATGCAATCAATTCAGATTTTAGTTTGTTACAACTATTGCATGGTGAGCTAACAGGGTCCTTAGAAGCATACTGAGCTATTTTCTTATTGTAGTCAATCATTTCTTGAAACTGCTTTGAGACGTTCAAGTTCAAGAGCTAACTTAGGACAATTTATACATGAAGCAATAGGCTCAAGTAGAAAAGCTTATAACTCAAAGAATTTTGTGATCCGCCTTTTAAGTTCATTTTAAATTATTGCAACTTTCACAAGTCTCGTGCGATCAAGCAACATGGTATAAAGACCTCTAAAAGCATTGTCCTTATCCTCACATGAGGTGCAAGAAATAGTCTCAACAAGAGAAGATGAAACAGAACTACCCTACTCATCTCAAGCTCAAGAAGAAGACTAATGTTCTCCACCTTAACAATGTCAAGTTCCGAGGTCAGACTATCATGCGAGGTCCTTAGTTTCTCCATGTCTCCAAGCAAGGCAATGCATGTATCACATTCGCCACGGAGGGAGCAGATGTAAGTGAAGTAAGCTCCGTGACAATCTAGCTACTTCCTTCTCTAACTCAAGACACCTAGCCTTAGCTCTAGCATGAAATCCACCTAGCTTAAGAAAAGCATGATTGAGTCGGTCATAGGTGGGGCATACCGTCCGAGTCGAGTACAAACATTGCCGCTCGATTCCGCCTCGAGGGCCATGAAGCACATGCCGAGAAGTCGCCGCCGCTCTTGGGGTCTTGATCACCCGTCCCATCGTCGTCGCCCATCCCTCCACCTCGCCGAGGTCGAGGTCGCCGAACGCGTGAGGACGTGGTGGAACAGCTTTTTGGCCTTCCCAAAGTCGCGGTACTTCTTTTGCCTTGCGTCCGAGCCGGAGGCTTCTTGTTGCGGTTCTTGTCGATGTAGTCGTTTTGCCGAACCGCCAACGCCGCTTTGCCCTTCTCCGTTTGGGGCGCTTTGTCTCAATGTGGTTGGGGCCACCACACTCAAAGCAAATCATCGGTCCTCTTCTTTTTCCGTCCCTCCTTCTCTTGTAAGCATGGGAGAACTTCCGAGCTAGGAGGGCCACTGTTCATCCTCTAGCCGCCTAACCGATCATCGCTACATCACGAGAGTCGCTAGGAGAAACCGCAAAGAGAATCGGCAGAAGAACCGTGTCAAGGGGGATCCGTGACTAGAGCCATCGACAGACTTCGACCGACGAGAGACTATGTCAATCTCGTGAGTCTTGAGGCGCGAGTAAAGCGCATCAAGAGTCAAGGTCGAGAGGTCCGTGGTGTCCTTGATGGTAGTCACCTTCATCTCCCAAACCCAAGATCGAGTGCGAAAGCATCTGTCGAGCGTTATCCGAGTCGGTGTATGTGAGACCGACCGCCGGAGATTGCTCAAAATCTTGTGAAAGCGTGAAAAGCACTCGTCAACGGACTCTCCAAAGAAGCATCTCGAATTTGTCAGATTCGCTGAACCGATCCTGTCGAACCGTCTTGATCCGGGAGGTGCCTCATGGTATGCATCGAGGGTCACCCGGATGTCGTGAGCGGACGACGTGAGAGATGCGATCAAATTCGCTCGCTCAATCCTCGTATGATGATGTTCCTTGCCTTTGCATTTGCCTCAACATCGCCCATATTCCGGCATTGATGTTCTCATCGGCAGAACAACAAATTGTATTTTCACCTTCCGCCAAATAGCATACCCCGAGCTCGGATATATGTTTCCATTCGCTCTTCCGTAAGGGGTAATCCAGCCATCGAAAATAGGCGGCTTGGTGGAATACTTGTCTGCTGCCATGGCTCTTTGAGACCGTTAAGATCTATGAAGAAGAGCTAACCGCTCGATACCAATTGAAGGACCGAAATGGCAACAGAGGGGGTGAATGGTGCCTTAAAATTCTTCCCCGAGACAAACGAAATCACACCGAAAGACAAAGTTGTAAAACAGACAAACAAATCGACCGACTGCAGACCGTGGTCGAAAATCAAAGCGTAAGAAGACAATAGTCGGCAATGAAAAACATGGATCAAGCCGTGGTCGGCAGCTTAGGAGGTAGAAACCCGATTTTGTGACACCGCAGCTTGAAAGCCAATGAGTGGTCGATCGATCGCTCGGCGAGAATGAGAAGACACCAAGCAATAAAACCAATCGACAACAGAGAAGATAGTCGCCGACAAAGATGAACAAGAATACTATAGTCGACCGAAAACAGAGCAGCCCAGCGCATGACCGCCGTGACAAGAACTCGTAGAACTTTGCCACAGAGAATCAAAACGAATGAAACTTGAAACCTAGCAAGAACAAGATATTTAAAAGTGAATTTACCAAGAAAATCAAAAGTCTTTGCTAAGGATGGAGAGAGTGCCTCGGTCGAACTCGTAACAAAGTAACCGTGCTAGCGCATCGAAAACACAGAATTTCTCTGCCTTGAATTTTGCTCTCGAAATGAATTGACCAAGTGGTCTTAGAGTATGAATCCCGCTCGAGCAAAAGGATACAAGCCAACTCTCAAAGAAAATACATAAAATGTAAGGAAATCGAGAGGGCAAATGCAACAAGTAAATCATCTCAAAAACAAGGAATGATACACAGAGATGAATCCAATCTCTTCTATTGCACATGGAGGTTTCTACAGCCACTCCATCGGAGGTACACGAGCATCCATGCTCTTACCCAGAGACAACTCACACAAGATAGAGAGGAACACTCAGAGCACTCAGGGGACAACCTCACCTTGCTCCCGAGACCTAACCTCTCTATTTATAGTCTCACACGCCAACGGGTCTCAACAGACCACCACCCGTTACAGAGAGTCCAAGGCTTTACAGTGCCTCCAAAGCTTTGCCCATTCCTCTCGTGCAACGGCTCCACCGCTTGCCCAATAGCGCCACCAACTCCACGAGCTCTCACAGAGCCTCTCCAAGAGTCACAAGTGCTTTCCCAGTGGACAGCTTCCCCCGCAGCTTTGACATTTCTCCAAAATGCCCCTCCGCTGCCTTCCAGGAAGCTTCCTCCACCGCTTTGCTGTCCATGCTGTCAGCCCACCTGGCACGACACGTCCTCTTCGGCTTTTCCACGCCGCTCGACCTCAACAACTCCCTTGTCTAGTCCCGACCTCCTAAGCCTCACCAAGACCGCCTCTCGGTTCCCGCAACCAATAAAGACAACAAAACCATCACATAGCATCGATCCATACTCGCGACAAACACGAGCTCAAGTCTCTTTCCACGAAATTAGACTTTACCAAACCTTGTCAAAATGTAGAACAAACCAGTCTACAAGGTCCATGACATCACAAAGAACCCAACCGACCAAACCTCACCGTAATCGGACATGAAATGCACCTCACGACCAATTTTAGTGATCCCGCACGACCACGGTCATCCAACCGATAACGTGGTCGAACGCGGTTTCGACCACGTTCAATTCTCGCGCTAACGTGGTCGTAGCTCTCCGAGCGCACAATGCGGTCGCACCACCGAGTGCCACAACGTAGTCGTGGCTCCTTTCCCACAACGTGGTCGAGGCTCCGATCCCACAACGTGGTCGTAAACCCTAGCGCCGAACGTGCCGACCACGATCACAAAAGTTCGAGGGCTCATAACGTGGTCGAGCCTCGAGCGCCACAACGTGATCGAACGCCACCAATTGCCAACGTGGTCGTAAACCCTTCCGACCACGGCCGAAGCTACTCCCACAACGTGCTCGTACCCTAGCGGAACCCGACACACCAACGTGGTCGTGCGCTACCCGTGGTCGACTTCCGATCACGCTCACCGCAACCCGACGCCACCAACGTGGTCGTGCGCCGTCCGGCTGACTTCCGATACTCGGCAACATGGTCGTACGCCACCCGATATGCGCCAACGTGGTCGTACGCTCTTGAACGAAATTCGACCACGACCAAACGTGGTCGTATGGCATCCTACATGGTCGTGACGAGCGTGGAACAAGTCGCATACCGACTTCATTTCGACCGTAATTAAGACTTTGCAATAAAAGCCCAAAACAAACTCAATTTACCTTCAACCAAGGGTCAATTACTCATCATAAAGATGGGATCATCTCCACATGATCTCTCACCAGAAGATGTTAAAAATGAAGAAAAGAAGATGGAAAAATTCAGAGAAGGCTTACAAAAATCTATGAAGTTCCATATATCAGCCACACGTTTTAAAGATTTATCATACATGGTGGATTGTCTGGTCACCTCTGAAGAAGCCAGAGGTGAGATGGAGGAGTCCCGAAAGAGGAAGGCTATGCAGAGACCATCCGCCTCAACGCCTAACCTTCAAAGAATGAAGACATTTATTCCCAACCAGAATAGACAGCTAGACGCTCGCCAAGTGATGCTAGTGCCAAAACGGCAGTCTAATGCTCCTCAGCAGGGCAGTAGAGTTCAGTTGCAAACAGTGTGATGCTTCATTTGCGGAGGAAACCACTACCAGACAAATTGCCCACAGAAAAAGAATTGCTACCACTGTGGTCAGGCAGGACACTTTAAGGATCAATGCCCAAAGAGGAATCTGCCTGCGAAAGTGGCCAAGATTCAGACAGGAACCCAATCACAAGATGCGAAGCCTGCAGTGATACAAACAAGATCCACATTGCTGACAGGAACTACAGTGATGTTACATGCAGGTTCTTCTTCAAATAATCAAGCAGGGAAAGGCAAGGGAGTGGCAAACCCAATCTTCCAAGGGAGGATTAATTATGTCTCAGCAGAAGATGCGGCAGGGGCAAATGATGTTATTGTAGGTATATTTCTAGTCAATTCAAAGCTTGCTTTAATTTTATTTGACTCTGGTGCAATGCATTCCTTTATATCCATGAAATTTGCTACAAGAAACCAAATGCCAACGGTGGCTTTGCAAAAATATTATGCCATCCAAACACCTGGAAATAAAATGGAATCTCATTTTGGATGTAGTGATCTTACTATAGAAATCCATGGAGTAAAGTTTAAGGCAAACTTGTTATTGTTGGATATGAAAGGGTTGGAAGTTATATTGGGAATGAACTGGCTTACTAAAAATAAAGCCATAGTAGATTGTGAAGCAAAAACAGTGACTTTGACCAACCCTAAAAATCAAAAGAGGGTAGTACACACTGATCACAAACTAATTCAAAATGTGAAGAGTAGTTACACAGTGCAATGACCAATGAAGAAGTACAAGTACCAGTGGTACAAGAATACCCAGATGTGTTCCCTGAAGAGTTACCTGGTAAGCCCCCTGACCGACCAATAGAGCTGGCAATAGAGTTGATACCAGGCACACAACCAATTACCAAACATCAGTATAGAATGTCAGCAAGTGAGCTGAAAGAGTTAAAGAAACAATTGGATGAGTTGAAAGAAAAAGAATTCATTCGTCCAAGTGTGTCCCCGTGGTCAGCACCAGTTCTGTTTGTTAAGAAGAAAGATGGGAGTTTGAGGATGTGTGTTGACTATAGAGGGTTAAATGCAGTCACTATAAAGAATAAGTACCCGCTCCCTAGGATTGATGATTTGTTTGATCAACTCAAGGGAGCAAAGGTGTTTTCAAAAATCGATCTGCGATCGGGTTACCATCAATTGAAAATCCAAAAGTAAGATCGAGAGAAGACTGCATTCACCACAAGGTATGAACTGTATGAGTTTACAGTGGTACCTTTTGGCCTAACTAATGCACCAGCATATTTCATGAATCTCATGAACCTGGTGTATATAGAACAGTTGGATCGTTTTGTGATAGTATTTATAGATGACATATTGATCTATTCCAAGACCGAAGAAGAGCATACGGAACATTTGCATATTTCCTTAATCAAATTAAGAGAACACCAGTTATATGCAAAGTTCAGCAAGTGTGACTTCTGGATGAAAGAAGTTGCATTTTTGGGACATATAATCAATGAAGAAGGAGTCAAGGTGGACCCTGAAAAGATTAAGTCCGTGATGAAGTGGAAGCAACCAAAAACTGTCACTGAAGTGAGAAGCTTTCTTGGACTGGCAGGTTATTATCGCCGGTTCATAGAAGGATTCTCAAAGATTGCCCATCCACTCACTCAATTGCTTAAGAAAGACAAACCATTTGTGTGGACAGATAGTTGTCAAGAAGGTTTTCAGGAGTTGAAGACAAAGTTAACAATGGCACTAGTTCTGACACTACCAGACCCAGAGAAAGAGTTCCAGATTTATTGTGATGCATCCAAACATGGATTGGGATGTGTTTTAATGCAAGATAGAAGGGTCGTAGCGTATGATTCAAGGCAACTACGACCACATGAAAAGAATTATCCTACACATGACTTAGAGTTAGCTGTAGTAGTTCATGCCTTGAAGATCTGGAGACATTATTTATTGTGCAATCACTGTGAAATATTTTCAAGGAGGCAGCGGCGGCGAGGGGGGTGGGGGAGGAGGCGGCGACGGGGAGGTGTGGGGAGGAGGAGGCGGCGGGGATGTGGGGGAGGAGGCGGCGGGCGGGGAGGTGGGGGAGGAGGCGGCGGTGGGAGGTGGAGGAGGAGGAGGCGGACCGGGAGGTGGGGGAGGACGCGGTGGTGGGGGAAGCGTGGGAGGAGGCGGTGGCGGGGGAGGTGGGGGCTGGGCGTGGGAGGGGCGGCGTGCTATGGGAGACAGGGAAGAGATGAGTCGGGCGTGGGATTTGGGAATGGGGGGAGCGGAGGAGAAATCGAGGAGACGAGGAGGTGCCGCCGGGCGTGGGTGGAGTGTGGGACCATGGCCACGTGGCGGCGGGGAAGTGGTTGAACCAAAAAAGGAGGAGGAGGACGATTGATTGAGAACAGTCATTGAAAAAGTTAGAGAACGGTCACTGAAAAAGTTAGAACGGTTACTAATGTTCACATTTCAAATACAACGTTCAGAAGATCAACGGTTCTTTTATCATGCATATAAATGTCAGCACCACCACTTGCGTTTCTACTCCATTCTCACTTCAAAGTTCTCATTTCATCAACGTTTCTACTACTCCTTTTTGACTTCTCAGTTCTCATTTCACCAGCAGTCCAGCACACACTCGGATTCTCCTTATTTCTTACTTCTCATTTCAGCGGCACATATTTCTCATTTCACTAGCCCATTTGCTGCATTTGTACTTCTTATTTGTTTACTAATCACCATTCATTCACTATGTTACCAAGAAGTCGCAATACGAGGGAGCACTCAAGCAATATACAGAGGAATGGAAGCTCGAAAAGGACAGCGGGACGTCTTAGTGTAAGCTCTCGCCATCGCTCCCCTAGTCCTGCTCCGACTCCCATTGATGCTCTCGGCTCTCGCCAAGCATGGGAGACTATGGCATGGATGTCCGTCATATGGACGGTCCAAAAGTCTACGAGGAGTACCAGGTCGGTCCAGAGCCAACGGGGACAACAGAATTCTCTCCCCCGTCCACGGACGCCAACATTGGCGGGTCTACACGAAGGGCGAATTGCTGGAAGTACATGACCTGGAGCCAAGAAATCCGAGACGGTGAAACGGTATATATCGCAACTTATAATTATTGTAATACTAAATTAAGTGCTCGTATAGCTGTAGGGACAGGACACTTGAACCGCCACTACAAAGTATGGTTACGCAAGATGGCGACACAGGGTCGAGGGGGAGGAGAAGTACAAACACAGCTAAACTTCGAGAACGATGGCTCTGTAAGTACTTGGGTATACAACCTGCTTAATGCCCATGAGGAAATTGCTAGATATATTGTTTTAGAAGATTAACCGATTAGGATGAGTGAAAGTCGCACGTTCGATTAGTTATAAAGTTTATTTGATTAATTGCAGATAAAATTGCTAAATCTAGGGACGAAGCTCTTTTAGGCCAGACTGTCATAGCAATGGAAGAAAAATTTATTAAACATTTTGGTTCTCTTTCACACTTGTATTGCTTTGCTATTATTTTTCATCCTACAAAAAAGTTGACAGGTTTACAGATAGGTATGGAGAGGATAGGTGAATGTCTTGGTCTAGATTATTCAGAAGCTTTCGCACATGTCAAAGATGAGCTTTTCGTGTTTTTCGTCTGTATCATGATAAGTTTGGCAGCAGCGGAAGATCGGAGGCCTCACAGTAGACACAACATGAAAAGACAAGCATGGCATCACACTTGTGGAAGAAGCTAAAGGGTAAGTCTACTTCTTCGTCCTCTTGGTCTCAAGCGGCCTACAAGTGGAATTCTGTCTCGGAGTTGAACCACTATTTGGAGCATGATTTTGCAAATATTGATCCTGATCTTACTAATGGAGGCAACATAGACTTGCTCGAGTGGTGGAAGAACAACAAGCGGATCTTTCCTGTGCTGTCACATTTCGCACAGGATGTTCTCCTGGTGCTAGTGTCCACCGTCTCTTCAGAAGCGACATTCAGTATGGTAGAGAGAATAATAGAAGAGAGAAGATCATCTCTTACGCCCAGGATGGTGGAGGCAATCACATATGCCAAAGATTGGGAATTAGCCAAAGAGCGGGAACAGCATCAACTGGAAGATCCCGAAATCGTACATGCGTGTGCTGACCTAGACATTGCCGACTAGATATTATCTACGCATATTGTAATAGTTAGTATATATATATATTGTTACTGTACTCTTTTCCTTACTCGGGAAACCCCACTCTGGGACGTAAGGTTTTTAACAAGGCAGAAACATTGCATTTCTAAAATATCAAAGAAATTCCAGTTTTTCTGAAATATTTATGTCATTATGTACCCATGTTTTTATGCAATTAATTCAATTTCAACTAGTTTTAAATGAGGCGGGTACGAGAGAAAGGAAGATGACGACCATCGCCACCGCCTTCATGTATAGTAATTTCGGGTTGGGCTTGGGCTGGCATGGTACAAACGCTGGTACGGTGGACTTTGGGCCGTACTTGGGCCTGGCCGGAGGCGACACGGGCCGGCACGGCACGGCACGATAAGATGACTGGATCGAGCCGGCACGGTACGAAGTGGCATGAAGCACGATGAGTCTAGATCGTACCGGCACAACACGGCCCAACTTCCAGCTCTAATCAGGACGTATATGAGTAGGATAGATCGTGACTTCACCGACTTCGGTAGGAGAGAAGGTAATTAATGAGTCAAAAGGGCGCTAAGAAGTCTTGCACAGCTGTGTTGTGTCACTTGCAATGTTGTATCTATGATCACACTGGTAAACTAAACAAGTTATTGAAATATGAACGAAGTGTCTATCTTTAACCAACAGATGAGAAAAAGGAGTCGTACATCTTTACCATTATAAAAGAAGGAGTTGGTGATTGGTCTGATCTTTTCCACCCCTTCTCACAAAAAACAGCGCTGACATATGGTCCCAAAAGACCTACGCCGAATCCAAAAGACTTGCGCCGAATTTTATCATACTATATGTTCTGAAGCTAACGGGTGGTAAAATTTTTTAGAACATATATACAAATATATTCTAATTTTTTTAAAAATCTGTAGCAACGCACAGGCATTCAACTAGTAACACTTAATATTGCACATACCAAAAGGTTGCACATACCAAAAGGTTGAAATTCATTATACTATATACCCATGTATGTAAGAAGGATATACTGATTCCAATTTGATCTCTGATATGGATGAAATCAAAGCTATAAGTGGCTATGTGGTTACTTTACCTGATGCTGCAGTTTCATGGGGTCTTGCAAATAGACCATATTGACGAGGTTAACCATAGAAGTAGAACTTATAGCACTTGACAAACACATTGTTGAGGCTGAATAGCTGAGAGAGTTTTATTAGATTTGCCATTAGTTGATAAACCAACTCCGGTAATCCTATTGTACTACAGTAATTAAATAGTATGGTTAAAGTTACAAGTACTAAGGATAATATGAATTTCTCCAGACATGTGAAGCATCTGTTTAAATCTGTCAGAAAATTGAGGAACTCCGATGTGATTGCTGTTAATTATATTCGCACTGAGAAAAATCTATCAAACCCTTTTACAAAGGGGTTAGCACGGAAAGCGATTTATATTGCATATATGGACATAGGGATGAGGCCACTTGAGTTACATCACAAAGGTAACCTAAACCTTTCATATTGAAGATTTTTTACTACTACAAAATAAGTTATACTAGATGCCAGGAAGTTTTGCTAGTTGGATTCCCATTTTCTTTCTGAACCCATTCTGCAATTGAGCTCTGCAGCCTGCCGGGCGCATACGGAAACCACCAATTGAGGAAGTCTGCGGTCACGTGTGTGCTCTGCAAGCCCGGGTCTCCTACCCGGTGCCACAACTTCCCTTTGCGAGTGCTCCGTCGCGTACTTGGCACGTGCGGCATGCCTGCCTTCTCAACCACAAAGAACGCAGCACCATGTCTGGACTTCCAAAGTATCTGATACTTGGTCGCTTCGGCCTTCTGGCGAAGGCGATCTATCCCCTTTGGCAGCATGGTCTCATCCACCTGTTCTAGGCTAACATTTGTGTGCGAGTAGTGCTGCACGTCCCCATTGATCATCTCAATTGCAGAGCTCTCAACCGCAGGCACCAACTCTTCTGAAGAGCTATGGGGGGAGAGGAGGACTCCAAGTCTAGCATACGGTGACTGTGGATCTCCCATGGAATTTCTCTCACCTTCGACGTCGCCTGTTCTCAGATGCCTCTTGTAATCGGATAGCAGGATGTACCGCTCCAAATAAACTAAGATAACCGGTTCTGGAGAGGTATCTTTTAACCTTGATGATAAGCTTGTGTTGCTACTACAAAGACCTCGCCTGTGCTGCTTGCAACATAGTGGGTTTGGGCGAAACCATTGAGTCAGAACACTGTGAATGTTGTCCCAGTGTTCATTATGGCTAGAGTTAGCATTTGGCACCCAGGAAAACTGTTGTATAGGTAGTTCACTGAGTTCCTTGCTAGCAACTTCAGCTGTAGACTTGAAGTGAGGGGTGAACAACTGTAAGCACCTTATTATAATCCCAACTATGTCTGTACTTTCGGAAAGCTGTAGTATCAGAGCAAAGAAAAAAAATTTCTCTGGTGCAGCGCGATCTTTGTGGAAAACAACTAGCCTAGCCTCTATTCCACCATCCACGGAAGTATAGGGCACCAATAACAACAGATAGCATTGGTTTCCCCGAAAGATTTTATGCTGCATCTTTTTGCCTGCTAGAAGGTGCCTAACAAGAGGGTCGAAGAATATGTAACGGTGTGGTGTGCCGCCAAGCTCAACGAATCTCAAAAACTCAGTAGCACCATGTGCATACCACTCAAATCTTTGAAGAAGGGATCTCGCCTCTGCGTTGTCGTGGCTAAATAGGGACGACATGAGCGACTTTGTAAAGTGAGAAATTCGTTTAGGAAAGGAGGAACTCCTTACCCCATGTTCCATATCTTCTTTTTCAAGGATGCGCTGCTTGCATTTGTGCACTGTGTCATCGCACTCTTGAGCAGCGCGCTTCAGCTTCTTCCGCCAGCGCAACAACGACGCATCAGTGATCTGCCACTTATTGGATATCTCAAGTGCAGCCTCCAACTTGATGTGCGCCATCTCCAGCCTCTCCATGTACTCTTTTCCATTTGATTTCTCCACATACTTGTCGACCAGACCAGCAAGAGCCCTGCTAACTGTCTCTTGGACAACCGCTTTGCTAACCATCTCCGCCATTCGGTGATTAAAGCATCTGTAAGCCGGATTCCCTCTCCCTGTTCAGGAAAACTAACATATATTTATACATATCAGCGTGGACAAGAGAATAGATAGAGTAGTGAATTAATTCATGATCAATTGTTGCTATTGTACCAACCTGGTGAATTGAATTCGTCGGGGAAATCTCAACCTGGTGAATTGAATTAGTACTTGGCTTTTATAGGGAGCTTGGAATTACTGGACATATGATGAATATACAGGATTATATAGACAGATCTTCGAGTGGGCGCACCGAGGAAAGTGGTGATCAGGACGTAGATAAGTAGGATGGATCGTGACTTCATAGACTTCCGTAGGAAAGAAGGTAATTAGTGAGTCAAATCATTACGGAGCTTAAAAGCAAAATACATGTCCAAAATACAATGTTAGGCTTTAGTCAAAACCTACGAACAACAAGTCTACAATCAAACAAAAGTTGTTGATTGATAAGGAGCATTTTTTGTACAACCCGAGACTTGGACCGCCACTACCGTAACATTTCAGAAAGAAAACAATGGTAACTTGGTAAAACAAGTTCCATATTGATACGTAAAAGAAGACTTGTCAATTGTTGCGTCACTTCCATGTATCCCTCCATGTTTTGGAAGCACTTTCCTTGCAGCGTATTGTCAATTAATTGGTGCTTGCTTGGCGCGATCTGGGACCTCTTTGTAGATCAAGGAAGCGTGCATGTGCGTGGATTTTGTTGAGAAACCGACGCTGGCGACCAGTCCGATCGGGTTCTCTGCTTAGAACAAGAACGAATCAATCACAGAATTACAGAAGAATAGATTGAACACAAAGAGATAGAGAGAACTCCTGGTCTTTCTTTATTGCTTTCTTGCGTGTACATAATGAGGGGGTATGACTCTCTATTTATAGGAGACGGTGAGGTGCCCAATATGTCAGGACTCTCGGCTCTGCCCAATCTGCCAGGACTCTGGTTTCCTAACACTCCCCCTTGGGCACTCACCCAACATGCTCATGCCTCGTCAAAACTCCATAAAAACCCAGTGGGAAAAATTTGGAGAAAGAGTACATGATACATGTGATGCTGCGTTGCACGAATTGCCTCATTAAAAACCTTAGCCGAGAAACTTCACGAAAACTCGTCAAGGGAAAAAGAGTACAATTCACCCAAATACATTTAGTCTTCAGGACTTTATTTCGTTGGGTACTTGATCTTCATGACCAAGATTTATTAACGGGCTTGAGAGAATTCTCCCCCTGAATTCTGCACTTCTCTAAGTCTCATCATTCTAATCCCTCGCACGCACCTTTCAAAACTAGATGCGGGGAGTGACTTAGTGAACATATCTGCCAGATTTTCACAAGACTTAGTATGCAGTACTTTAATCGCGTCCATCTTTTGCAATTCATGTTCATAGAGGAACTTGGGATTGATATGCTTAGTGAGATGATTCTTCACATAGCCCGTCTGCACTTGTGCTACGCAAGCTGCATTATCTTCAAAGATAATGGTAGCGGTTTGCACAATGTTCATCCCACATGACTGCTGGATGTGGTGAACCGTTCGGCGGAGTCAAGCACATTCTCGTGCGGCTTCATACAGTGCTATAATTTCTGAGTGCTTCATCGAAGTCGTTACGAGACTTTGCTTAGACGATTTCCAGGAAATTGCAGTTCCACCACACAGGAATACATAGCCTGTTTGTGACTTTGCGGTATGCGGGTCAGACAGGTACCCAGCATCTGCATAGCCAACCAAGTTCAGATCTTGGTTCTTTCTATAGAACAATCCAAGGTCCTTGCTTCCTTGGAAGTATCGGAAGATGTCCTTTATGCCCTGCCAATGCCTTTTGGTAGGTTCTGCACTGTACCTTGCTAATAGGTTCACAGCAAATGCAATGTCCGGTGTAGTGCAGTTTGCTAAGGACATGCGTGCTTCTACTGCACTCAAGTATGGGAATTCCGGTCCCAGGACTTTCTCCCCCTTTTCCCTAGGTCGGAAAGGATCTTTTTCTTGCTGTAAAGACCTTCCGATCATCGGTACTTTCGATGGGTATGCCTTCTCGAAGCCAAACCTTTCTAGCACCTTCTGGGTGTAGGTCGACTGATGTACCAAGATTCCTTCGGGGACATGCTCAATCTGCAGGCCTGAGCAGAACTTGGTATTGTTCAAATCTTTCATTTCAAATTCTGACTCCAAGTAGGAGCTTGCTTCTTTTATATCTACTGCTGTCCCGATGATATTCAGATCATCTACATACACAGAGATTATACGGAATCCATTCTGGGATCGTCGTATAAATACACAAGGACAGTCTTCGTTGTTTATGTAGCCTTTCTTGCAGAGAAAGTAGTTCAAACGATTATACCATATTCTTCCAGAATGCTTCAATCCATACAGTGACTTTCGAGTTTCACACCGCATGATTTCTATTTGCTTTGTCTTGGTTCGGGAGAGGTATTCCTTCAGGGACTTTCATATAAATCTCCAAATTCAAGTTACCGTAAAGGTATGCAGTCACAACATCCATAAATTTCATTTCTATGTTCAAGTTTACTGCCATTGAGATCAAATATCTAAAGGTAATTCCACTCATGACTGGGGAGTAGGTTTCTACATAATCAACTCCAGGACGTTGAGTGAAACCTTGTGCTACTAGCCTTGCTTTGTATCTCACTACTTCGTTTCTTTCATTTCTCTTTCGAACAAATACCCACTTGTGCCCTACGGGTGCACATGGGGAGGTGTGCGGCATACGGGCTCAAAAACCTCTCTTTGTTCGAGAGATAGCAATTAGGTTGCTATTGCCTTCTTCAATCTTTCCAATCTGATCTTTTCTTACATTCGTGACGATGCGTGCTCGGGATCAAGATTGATGATTGTGGCAATTTTCTTTGCGAAGTATATATTGATATTGGCTATTGTCCTGTTCATGGACTCTCCGTGTGCACATAGTTTATAGCTATTTCTTCATGAGTCGCTTCTTAGGGCGGTTGCTTCTTCTGAGCTTCTCCTTGCACATCGCTTCTTCCAATTGCGGTGGCAAGTCCCTTTAGTTTTTCGACTCGATGTGTGCGCACATCCATGCCGATGGGGATATTCGATCCAAGTATGCCCTTTTACGAAGGTGTCATACTTGTGCGGTCTCAACTGCTCCCTTCTCATTCTGGGGGACTTTAATGATCGGCTGTGGTAAGTCATTCTTATCCTTTTCACTAGGCGTCCTCGGTTACTTAGGATTCGAGGAACCGGAGTTATCGTCCTCTTTTTTATTTTTCTGAGGCCTCTGGACGAGATTATGGATACCTTCTGCTTTCTTTGGTATTTCAACCCTCTCAGTGCGGTGCGTGCAGCACATGCGACTTAGTCACGCTTTCAAATCACTAAAGTGATCAGGCAGCTGATTTGCTAATGCTTGCAAATCAATTGTCTTCTGGACTTCTATTGTCTTCTGGACTTCTATTTGCTTCACTAGTGCACGGGTCATATGCATGTATTTCCCGACATTTTTCATCAAAGGGTTGATTTCCTCCCCCTAATGTTGGGAAATTTTCGGTGCTGACCCTTACGCTAGTTTCATAGATGGATGGATGTTGTAGGCCAATGGTCTAGAATTGATGAGATTCGCTGCATGTAGGACTGCATGTCCCAACATGTAGCTGGTAAATTCCAATTCTATAAATGGGTAGGGCAATAAATTTAATTTTCTTAATTAAAGCCTCTGCCAAACCATTCTGGGTATGGACATGCGGTACCGAGTGCTCAACTGCAATCTCCATGCAATAATCATCAAATGCCTTTGAAGTAAATTTTCCAGCATTGTCCATCTAGATGGACTTGATGTGATGATTAGGGAACACATTTCTGATGTGAATGATCTGCGAGATCAATTTTGCAAAGGCGTGGTTTCTTGTGGACCACAAACCCACATATGACCACTTCGAGGAAGCGTCAATGAGCACTATTAAATACTTAAATGGCCCTAAGATGGGCTGAATGCGTTCCAGGAATGCAGGGATTTCATCCTTCACTTTCAGAGTGGAGGGTCTAGTACTTAATTTCCCGGTGGCACATGCAAGGCACACAAAATCTCCCTGGATGCGTTCCAGGAATGCAGGGATTTCATCCTTCACTTTCAGAGTGGAGGGTCTAGTACTTAATTTCCCGGTGGCACATGCAAGGCACACAAAATCTTCATGATTCGGGAAATTCTTCACATTAATATTATGCCCTTGTGAATTATTTATTATGTTTCTCATCATCCTAAGACCTGGGTGGCCTAATCTGTCATGCCAGAGACAGGATAGTTCAGAGCTTCAAAATACTGTCTTCAGGACAGTGAGACTGCAGGTGCCTTAATGTTGGTATAATATAGCCTATTTTGTAGTAAAGGAAGTTTTTCTAATACCCTTTTTCCATTCTCTTTGCGCTTCATAATGAGCAGGTATTCCTTACCATACTCTTCTTCAGTCTCATCGTGGAAACCATTTGCGTGAATATCCTTAAAACTTAGGAGAGTTCTAGTCGATTCTGGGTACAATAAGGCTTTTTTAATGACCAAAATTGTGACCATGGGGAGTATAATTGTGGCTCTTCCCGAACCAATTATACAAGTATCGCCCGCGATTTGACGAAGGTCGCCAGTGCTCTTCTGAATCGATCGAAAACTTAGTCTCTCTTAAGATGGTATTCATTGTGCCGCTGCTGGCTAAGCACACTTCCTTCATAGGGTACTACACATGTTCTAATATAGGATATTTTATTCATATGCATGAGAAGGCAATCAACACATAAATAAAATATTTTGATATTAGAACATATCATGCCATTATAAATTGAATAAATGAATGAATTCTTCAAATATCATCCAACCATCACGAGAAAATAAATGCTAAAGTACCATCCATGCAAATTCTAACTTGTCCTTTGAACACAAAATGAATGACATTGAAAGTCTAAATGCATTCTGTGCATCAGACTTTTTCTGCTATTTTCTCGGGATTGACATTCTCTTCAGGAGAAATCATGGCATTGGCTGCTTCTAGTTTGAAAAAGGGGTTGCTGTTATCGTGATGGTTTCATCCTCCATCGGTCGGAACAACCGCTCAAAACTCTCCCCTCACCGATGCGCCTGGGCTTCATGTCGCCTTTGCCATCCGCTTTGGCTTGCTAGCCTTATTCTCACGTGGAGCGTCTGATTTGCCTTTCTGGGCTACGGTTTTACCCTTCCTTCCCCTTCTCTTAATTAAGGGATTTCACACCTTATGGCTCCCAGTGTTGGCTTCATGGCCAGCAGAGATTTTAGGTGGCTGAGTGACGTAGTTCTTGCGGAGAACTTCGTCCTAAGCCTCCGCAATCTGCATCATATCAATCAATTCAGCATACACCTTGTAGCCGTCTTAACGATAATTGCGTGTGGATTGTACTTCATTGGGGTGGAAGGTGGATAGGGTTTTCTCAATCTTCTGCACGTCTGTGATCTGCTTGCCACAAAGTTGAAGATTGGTACAAATCCTGTGCAAAGCGGAATTGTACTCCCCAACCGTCTTGAAGTCGGCAAACCTCAGTCTAATCCACTCTTGTTCTGCTTGAGTAAGAATGGTGTACGTTAGCCTCTCAAACCGCTTCTTGAGTGCGGTTCAGAGTGCTAGCGTGCTCTTCTCTACCATGTACTCATTCTTGAGAGTAAGGCGGAAGTGGTGCCTGAGAACTCCTCAGTAATGGGTTGGGCGTCATGCTGTCCGCCAATCCCAATAACTGCGTAGAGCTTCTTAGCTCCAACCACTATCTTGACATCGGAAGCCTACATCAGATATTTTTGGCCGTGCTGGGCCAGCTCCTCGAACTCCCGGTTCGTGATGCTAGTCATGTAAATGTGTATATAAGTTTACTTCAGGTAAACATGCATGGGATAATTCTATCGGGTAAATAAATGGTACAAAAGATTCTCGTAATGTTTCATAATTTTACGTGTATTTTCTATAAATTTATCGCTAATTTCAGATTAAAAGCAATTTAAACAATTACAATTAACCAAAACAAGAAATAAATACGAAAATACGAAAAATAATAATGGCGAAATAAATATGCTTCAATGCTAAAATAATTCAAAATTGGATTCGAGGCCCTTTTATGCTAGAATATGAATTTTCATCAAATTCTGCAATTCCAGAGGGTTTCTGCGTAAATTTTCAATTCAGAGAAAATTCACGCAATTTCCCGATTTTCCGAGGGCTTTTCTGCAAAATTTTGGACCCGTTCGTAAATCGGAGGACCTATCGGCAATTTTCAGAATTACCGAGACCTTTCTGCAAAAATCTGGACCCAAATGCAAGTTCTAAGGGACTTTCTGTATTTTCCCAAAAGTGAGAGGGCTTTTCTGCAAAATTCGCCCCTCTCCCCCGGCCCATCTGCGCCCACCGTCTGGTTCAAAGAAGGCGGGGTAGGGTTTCCCAGGCGGGCACGGCAGCACGAAGACCGAAGCGGCTAGCGGCGGCGCGCGGCGGAAGGCGGCGGCGGCGGCGCACGGCCGGGCGCGCAAGACGAAGAGGCGGCCAACGCGCGCGGCGCGGCGGCGGCGGCGGCAGCGCGTCGGGTGCGGAAGAGAGGAGGTGGCCAACGCGCGTGCGGGCGCGGAGGCGGCGGCGTCCTCGGGCGGTCATCGCGGCGATGCGTGTATGCGAGTGCGGCGAGGTCATGGCGGGCCGACGACCGGGAGCGGGCGGATGTAGGCCGAGGCTCGGGAGCGGGCAACCGGGCCAATTTTTGCGGGTGAGGCGAGGCGGAGGCGGGTGCTCGGGAGCGCAAGACGGCCGGGCGGTGGCGCATCAAGCCGAGGTGTCGGGCGTGCGTGCGCGGAACGATGCGTCGCGGCCGCGGGCTGCGGTGCACACGCTGGAACCGAGGCGGCCGAGCGAGACGCCGGCCGGGCGGCGGTCAAGGCGGCAGCAGGAGGCGCCGGCTTTGGGAGGCGCCGGCTTGGCGGCGGCAGAGGATGGACCGGCGGCTCCGGGCGGCGGCACCCTCCCTTTTTTGTGTGATGCCGTGCGAGCAAAACATAGGAGAAAACAATGCCAAAATTTTTCGTACAGCGATCATGCAGGATCAAACTAAAGCGTACAAAAATTCGTTTCAATCTACGATGCAATCAACATCTACCCCGCTTTACAATCTACCGATCGACATTGTGCCGGCGATTTCAGATCTGCTCGTGGTAGATTTGGGGCGGATTTGCATCGTTCTAATCTACAGTGCAATCAACATCTACCCCGTTTCACAATCTACCAATCGGCATTGTGCCGCGACTTCAGTCTCTCGGGTAGATTAGGGCGGTTTGCACCGTGAAAATCAATCTAGAACGCGAAAAGAAAATACAGATTCAATGCGATCTAGAAAATTCAATCTGTGCTTCGATGATTACCTTCGTTCACCGAGGCGAAGTCGTCTTGATAACGTGTTGAGAAACCGATCGGCGACCATCCGATCGGGTTCTCTTAGAACAAGAACGAATCAATCACGTAATCACGTAAGAATAGATTGAACACAGAGAGATAGAGAGAACTCCTGGTCTTTCTTTATTGCTTTCTTGCGTGTACATAATGAGGGGGTATGGCTCTCTATTTATAGGAGACGGTGGGGTGCCCAATATGTCAGGACTCTCGGTCCTGCCCAATCTGCCAGGACTCTGGTTTCCTAACAGGTTTCACATTATTGCCCATCTACACGCGAAATTTGTGAAAGCACATTCAGAATTTTCTTTTGCCGGTTTGCAAGGTAACCGGAGGTTGCCAAGAAAGCCGGTTACCGACAGGAATATAATCTAATATTATATTATTAAAGCAATAGAAAGGAAAGCTACCACATCGCTCCCAATAGCTAGAAATTCTCACCTTAATTAGTGAAAAAGGAGAAAAATTTATACTGTTGATTGTGGTAGATCCAAATTATAACGGTCTAGATTAAAAGAAAGAGTTCGTATCAAGCCCATTCCAAAAAGAACTAAAATTCAGAATAAAAAAAAATAAAATAGTAATTTGTTTTCCATATGAACTCCTAAGACAAATCCCTATCTAAATATAATTTGAAATAAAATTAGAAATTGGATTTGTATTCGAATTCGAACAAAAAATAACTAAAATTTAGAATAAAAATATAAAATAAGCAATTTAATTTTTGTATGAACTCCTAAGTAAAATCTTAAATAAATGCAATTCGATATAAAAAATAAAGAAAAAATAGCAATTGAATTTGTATACGAATTCGAATAAAAAATAATTGAAACTTGGAATAAAAAATAAAAGAAAATTTATAATTTGATTTCCTTGCGAATTATTAAAAATATAGAAGAAGAAGAAGCCACTAGGTTCACCTCAAAGCTAGAAATTATCACATTAAACTGTAGAAAAATAGACAATCCATACTGTTGATTATGATAGGTCCAGATTATAATGGTATATGACTGATACCAGCAATCAGAGAGAGGTGAATGATTCTCGAAACCTTCCCCCCTAAGGTACTAAAAAATATTTGCTCGAGTGACTATGTTAGTCACCAAGTTGAGATCACAATAAAACCCCAGATTGGCAATCTAGAACACTTTGCAATTTCATCGTACTATTATCTGAATCAGTAGATAGCGCTCATAGATATATTACTGAATATCAAATATATATCTTACGGAAGAATAAATAATACAATAGTAGACTTACACATAGCTTGATCAAGCTAAAACCATCCGTGGATGGTGGAATAGAGGCTAGGCTAGTTGTTTTCCACAAAGATTGCTTCTCTTCTTTTTCAAGGATGCGCTGCTTGCATATGTGCACTGTGTCATCGCACTCTTGAGCAGCGCGCTTCAGCTTCTTCCGCCAGCGCAACAACGACGCATCAGTGATCTGCCACTGATTGGATATCTCAAGTGCAGCCTCCAACTTGATGTGCGCCATCTCCAGCCTCTCCATGTACTCTTTTCCACTGATTCGATCTTTGCTAACTGTCTTGGACAACCGCAGAACTAACCATCCCCGCCATTAGGTGAATAAAGCATCTGTAAGCCGGATTCCCTCTCCCTGTTGAGGAAAAGTAACATATATATGCATATCAGCGTGGTCAAGAGAATAGATAGTGAATTAATTCATGATCATTTGCTGCTATTGTACCAAAGTGTAGGGGAAATATCAACCTGGTGAATTGAATTAGTACTTGGCTTTTATAAGGAGCTTGGAATTACTGGACATATGATGAATATACAGGATTATATAGACAGATCTTCGAGTGGGCGCACTGAGGAAAGTGGTGATCAGGACGTAGATGAGTAGGCTGGATCGTGACTTCATAGACTTCCGTAGGAGAGAAGGTAATTAGTGAGTCAAAAGGGGGCTAATAAGTCTTGCACAGCTGTATAGTGTCACTTGCAATGTTGTATGCGCGATCACACTGGTAAACTAAACAAGTAGTTGAAATACGAACAAAGTGTCTATCATTTCCAAAATCATCACGGTGCTTAAAAGCATCTTACATGTCCAAAATACAATGTTTGTAGCCATAGTCAACTTACCATCAACAAGTCTACAACCAAACAAAGTAGTTGAATGAGGAGGTGCGCTTTTTCTACAACCCACCTGGACTGCCACTACTGTAACATTTCAAAAAGAAACAATGGTAAGACAAGTTCCATATTGACAAGTAAAAGAAGACTTGTCAATTGTTACTTACTCTGTCTATAGATATAGATCGTCGTAGGTTTTGTATAGTTAAGCTTTTTAAATTTTGAATATTAATATATGTTGAAGTATATAGTTTGACTATAAAAATAATACCATTGAATTTATCTTATAATATTCTTTTATAATATATATATTTTTATTATTATTGCTACTATATTAGATAATAAATCATAATCAAACTCTTGCATTGTAAACCATTAAACATAATTTATATTTATGAACGGAGGGAGGGAGTACGTTACTTCCATATATCGCTGTCATGTTTTGGAAGCTAGTTTCCTTGCAGCGTATTACTCAATTAATTGGTGCTTGCTTGTGGCGATCTGGGACCTCTTTGTAGACCAAGCAATTGTGCACGTGCGTGGATTTCACACTATTGCCCATGTGCATGCGAAATTTGTAGAAACGGGATTCCTTGTTTTCGCACGTACGGGCATTGTTGGATCGCACGCACACCGTCTGAGCGAAGTCACTCCGAGCGAAGTGTATCTGTCCGAGCCAAGTCATTGCGGCACAAAAAGTTCATATCACGTCTAATTGTTACACACCTTCTATTGAATTTTTAAATTGTGAGATGTGATTACTCATCAGAAAAGTAACGTCTACATAGCATCTCCTATTGTTACGTAGCTTCATTGATTTTTGTCATATTGCGAAGTCACCCCATCACCTGTCCACTATTGTTGCGTAGCTTCATTGATTATTGTACCAAGGTTCTAGTTACATATTATTTAAACCAAGTTGAATTTTTGTATAAAATTTTGCTTTAAGTAAATTATGAATTTTGATTCTAAATTTATGACCTTGCTTGAAAATTATACTCATTTTGCTTCCATCTGTATCTCCAACTTGCTTTTGAATTCATACTGACTTGCTCCCAAATTTATGATAACTTTGTTTCCAAATTTAAACTGTTTTGATGGACAAAATTTGCTTTAGGTAAATCATGACTTTGCATTCAAATTTATGACTTTACTTGCAAATTATACTCATTTTGTTTCTATGTGTATCCAAGTTGCTTTTAAATTTATAGCGACTTGTTCCAAAATTTAAAATTCATGCTGACTTTGTTCCCAAATATAAACTAATTTGAAATTTTGTACAAAATTTGATTAGGTAAATCATGAATTTGATTCTAAATTTGTTACCTTTCTTGAAAATTATACTCATTTTGCTTCCATGTGTATATCAACTTGCTTTCGAATTTATATCAACTTGCTCCCTAGCGGAATTAAGGATGTGTATCGTAGCAATATAACATGCATGTAACAAGGAGTGCATGTAGCAATATATGGAACCAGTTATATGGTGGACCTATCAGCAATCACATGGTGTATAGCAAGTGTGGGTGTGCGGTCAAAATCACATATGCACGCAAGCATGGAATGTAGACATGTCCTTATACAAACACACATTTAGCCCTTTTTTGCCGGTTTTCAAGGTAACTGGAGGTTGCCAAAAAAGCCGGTTACCCACAGGAATCTAATCTAATTATATTATTAAAGTCATAGAAAAGAAAGTTACTACGCTCGCTACCAAGGGCTAGAAATTCTCATCCTAATTGGATCTACATTATAAAAGTCTAGATTAAAAGAAAGAGTCCATATCAAGTCCAATCCAAAAGGAACTAAAATTTAGAATAAAAAGAAAATAAAATTAGCAATTTAATTTTCATATAAATTCCAAAGAAAAATCCCTATATAAATATAATTTGGAATAAAAATTAAATAAAATTAGAAAATAAATTTGTCAGATATGTCAGATATCACAGACGGTTCTTAAACATAGTCGTCTGTGATATCTTACATATCACAGATGGCTAATACTAATAACCGTCTATGATATTTGATATATCATAAACGGTTTGGTTTTGCAAACCGTCTATGATAGCTATTTGAATAGATAAATCATTTTTTTGTTTTTCGGCTAGCCGCATAAAATGCTAGCCATACCATCTGAAAATAAGCAAACAGATCATATATATAACATACGACAATCATTACATAGATCTCAGAAATAAATTAAATAACTAAATGGAGTACAATTGAATTAATTGTTTGATTAACCACAATTGAGTGAATTACAATTGAATCGAATATTTGAACATCTAATCATCATCATCAGGGGTTAAACTCTCCATTTGGGTAAATGATCTCCACCAACAAGAATTCAGAGAGATTTCTTTGAACTTCGGCGAGTTTGTCAAGATCAAATGCACTTGGGTCGAATTTATGCCCTGTCGCTAGGAGTGTTAAAGTCATTAGCATATATATACATATATATAAATTGATAATCACAAAATAAATATTAGTAGGTTGACAAACCTCTAGATCTTTCATTTTAATGCCCATGATTTCTTACATATGTTTGCAAACGTAGAATCCACATACGCTGCCCTGTAGCTGCTGGTGGCACTACAAAAATAGAATTATATACATAGGTATTGTCAGTTCTAGAGGCATTATTACGAACTATGATATAAGATTGTTGTGTTGTACTAGGTACTAGAAATTACGTCCTATGTCGTAGTGTGGCACTAGATTCCTTACGTCTCCCTCTGCAGGTAATGTAAGCGCTAAACGACCTACGTGATTCCAAAAAGCTAGCCTCAGCCATTGCAAACGAAGAGAATACTACAATTGAGTTATGTGTGGAGGAACTGAGTTTACATGTTAATTGCTTATTGCACACGAGTGAAGTTTTGGTTGTTCCTAAGTAGGGAATCAAAATACATTACCTTGCTCCACTTTGGTATAATCACAATCAGAATCCGGTGAGACCTAGTCATGTATGTCACCATAGTGATTAATCCTAAGTCCATGTTGCGTACAAAGTATAAATAAAACTTGTATAGCAACTACTGAATCACTTACCCCTGGTTGAAGGGTATCAGAATATAGTCCTCATCACTCTGAGCAAGTAATCTTGTCGTTATGTAATTCTCGACGTAGGATGCGTTTGCCTTTACGGATTGCTTAGATACCAAGTGTGGGTCAAGGAAACCCACCGGTTTTCGCTGTCGTTAGACTTGTTGGATCATAGATCTATTCATAAGTAATGAGTTATGATATTTATCGGTATTATATGAATATATAACTTAATTGTAAAGTACACTTACAATATCAGCATCGTAGAAGTAAGGCATCGAGTTCATCGAGGTTGAATAGTAGGAATAAGTCTTCGAAGGTCATAACGAAGTAGCTCGATTCATGGAGGAAATGTGCCTTTGTATATCTCACAGTGAATCAAAATTGCTGTTTTGGCTTCCTATTGGACCTCTGCATGTACTAGACTTGTAAAGTCCTATAAACCAGTCCAAGCTGGGTAATTGTGACTTGGGGACCAATGACACTCCGAACTTGTACTTTCAAGGCCTAGGAGGTTCCTTAATCTTCTTCGATTGGACCTTAGCTCTTCCTTGTGATACATCTTCGGCGTTGTCTCCAGGGGAGCCAATGCGATGGCCTTCTGAACCAGAGTTTGAGGTAGAGTCATAGAGGGTTCTGTTTGACAGGCATGGTCATTTGGAGATCGTGGCATGGAAGGGTCTAGGGAGATATCCCTCTTGGGCCAGTAGACGAATGTTTGGACGGCATCCCTTAGTGTCATGATCTCTTCGTTTGGGGGCTTCTCAAGTGGGACAACCCTAAAAATATCATTAATCATGTCCACCTAGACCTTTGCAAAATCAGTCCCTAACTAGGCACCGTGCACCTGCAACCCTAGCAGGCATGGAAACGCCATCCTATGCCCAGTGTCAACAGGAATGGAGCCAAGAAGCCTGACTCTAAGGATGCATAGCATGGGCTTCTACATAAAAATACATTATGAGTTAAGGTGTCCACCAGGTCTATCTATATAGCATTCTAGAGAGGTACATTATCTGGATGTCATCGATAGATAAGTGGGCATCGCTATGTTTAGAAAGTAACGCAGACATGCAACTACTCCGATGTTGAGGGTGAATGGGTACCACAATATCGAGGGTGGCTCGCGAGTGGTTGTGGACTTCTCTCAGTTTTTCCCTCAATGAATCTATCTCTTCTCAAAGTGAGGTAGTTGTGCACAAAGCTACTGTTTCATTTTTACCTCACGCTCGGTCTTGGATCTCTTACTACTCCCATACGCCTTAGAGTCGTTTAGGAATCTGTGCCTCTACGGTATATAAACCCCTAGGTCTCGCGTGCGACCTAGGTGCTTCTTGTTTTAGTATATCTTTCTCCTCGACTACTTCGAAGGAGCCTTGAGAGAATTCAGTAGTCAATATTTACTGTAAGAGACAATCATGTTATTTAGACCCCACGAAATTATAGACCTATTAACAACTAGGTAGTTTAACATATCTTACCAAGCGTTGGGAGACTTCCTCGCCTGTGGGGTTTTTGAAAGAGATACCCAAAGATGTGGTTGATGACCTTACTCTTAACCATTTTCGGGTACACTTATTTGTTATCCCAGCAAATGGTGAGGAGGTCTCCGATCGAAATACGATCTCGTCCTACATCCTCTATTGCAGGATTTTAGCCACGTACCCAGCGGTACCAAGTTTGTGGGGATGAATGTTTTGTGCCTGGAGAGCCTTTTATGCCGTACTTTGTTGTTGAAATTCGGTCATCGTCTTCATCCGCACAAAGACTTCCCATGTTTTCAGTGACAAGAAAGGATACCTCGTGAAGGGTGTGCGATCATTAGTTATGTTCTGCATGACTGAAGGACCGAAATGGCGACAGAGGGGGGTGAATGTCGTCTTTAAAAACTATCCCCTCAAAGGTTCTCAAAGGTTCTTCTTAATGAAACTCCTCGACAAAAGCTACGAATAGCTTATGATGGAGTTCAAGAGACCTCTCTGGAACCTTGAGCCCCCAAAGAAAAGGCATAGCAGAAAAGAAAATAAAAACTACCAAATCAACAAAGATTTTAGGCTGCTTCAGAGGAAGCCGGTCCGGATCGCCATGCACGCAGCCGGTCGGACCGCTTCGACCTCGATCGACCGCCGTTGAGAGGCCGGTCTGACCGCTCGGGGCCGGTCTGACCGCTCGAAGCAAGCCGGTCTGACCGCCGTGATAGAACCGGTCTGACCGCCGTGGTAGGGCCGGTCTGACCGCTCCCCTGTTCCAGGCAGCCCGAGAACAGTCTGAAAAATTCAGACAGCCGAAAACCAAAATCCAAATTCCCGATGATTCTTTGATCCTTTGGCCAAGAAACTTTGCAGATATGTTAGTAATAACCTATGGATTCTGCAAGTCAAGAATCAAGCCATCTCAAAGAGGGAATCAAGATTTGAGGCAAAACCCTAAAGGAAGAACAAGAGGGGCTCAAAATGTGATTCTTGCAAATTGATCAAATTGCTCTTGGAATTAGATGACCAAAGGGTCTAGAAATGAAATTCCATCCTTGAGCAACCCATTTTGCCACTCAAACACAAGAATCAACAAGGAAATAAAATCTCAAGAATCAAGCCTAGAAAGCATCGTAGCAAAAAGATAACCGAGAAGAAACTTCATATTTTTATTCCAAAGGAAGGATTACAAGGAGTCCTGATAAGCATGTACATTCGAACAAGAAGAAATGATACAAAACTCTCAATCCATCCTCATCCTCTCCATCCTCAAGATCACCAAGAACCACACATGTTCTTGGGAGGAACACACACACACTTGGTGGAGGGGTGAATGAGGAGGCACCCTTGCGCCTCTTCTAGTCTCCAACCACTAAAGCCTAAAGCAAAAGGCCTCCAAAGGCTCTTTTGACTAAAGCAAACACTAATCCTTTTCCAAGTGCATGAAGGTGCAGCCCTTCATCTGCTATTTATAGCCCTAGCTAACGGGTCTCCCACCCGTTACGCCGGCTAAACCCGAACGGAGCCCGCTCCCACTTGTGCAGCCTCGCGAAATGACCATTTCGCCCCTCCTGCACCTTCCGGGAAGCTTCCGCGCTCCTTGTCGTCCAAGCCTCGCAACCACATCGAATCTCCGCCGTCTTCGACACATCCAACCGTTCTGACCTCAGCGCCACCTGCGCCTAGTCCGGTCCACCGTGTCTCGCCACGACTCCGCCTCGACGTCCTGCAGCCAACACAGACAAGAAACACATCAAATAGTACCGCTCGATACATGAAAGCGTAAATAGCATCAGTGATACTATATCAAGCCTAAACCCGTCAAATCAACAGAATAAACATCCTAATCCTATTGACCAGGTTTGACCTAGTCCGACCGAGTCCGTTGCACCCCGCAACGACATGGTCCGAACCAACCAACTCAAACTCGACTTCCCTAAGCCGATGTCAATTACTCATCGTACACACGGGATGACCTCACATGGTCTCTCAATGACAAACATGCTTTTGAAGGTCTTCCATGCTTTTCCCATCGCGAGGAGTGCCTGTTGTCGCACGAGTCCCTAGACTTCTTTTGGGATATCGATACGACAAATAGAACTAAATTTATTCTTATATACATAAATGCAAATTCAGTAATGCCTTAGGAGTAAATATGTATAACTTAGTTGTTTTTTACCGATTAGTAATGATGTCATGTAATTATACCGAGATTGTTTACATATATAGAAGACAGTAAATACAAATCAACTGTTTGATTTTACATATAACCAAATAGTGTGGCCAGTCGCTTCTTAAAAAGATAGCAAAGAGGTAGAAACCTAAATGCTTCGAAGTTTTTTGTAGTGGCGGAGGTAGCATGCTATCTTCGACTTCAAAACTTCGTAGGTGACGTGGTCGGCATCGGATGGTTCAAGATCATTAGCAAACGAAGCCCGAACACCCTTCGATTGAACAATCATGTCGAATTGAGCCCATAGGTTCTCTTCCTTTTCTTAAGGGGTATAGACAAGGTTGACTTGGTCGTCCGCCACCTCGACTAAGCACTCCAAGTGACGGCAAGCCTCTCATAGACATGCAGCATCGTTGTGAAGGACCACGTTGATGGCGAAGTTAGCTCGTCGGAAGCGGGAGACCAACCGGAAGACACAGCGGAGGAGGATATCAAGACGGTGGAAGGTGGTCTTCAACTGCTTTAGCAAATCTTCAGATATAGGAGGGAGGACACTATTGGCATAGTATCCTTCCATAGCATCTGCCAATGTACGGTCGACAAGGTGCTCGCCTAAGATGGCTAGGTTGGCCATCAATGCCGGTGACAAGGAAGACTAGGGAGCCATTTATTTGTTCTTAAGAGACAAGGAAGACAAAGAAGATAGCCGACTGACGAGGTGCTCGTACAGGATCAGCAATGTGGGGATTAATCGCCGGTGGCAGATGATTATTTTTATACAACAAGAAATACATTCAGCTCGTGAGATGAGAGACGCAATGGGGAACCAAAAATGATCGAAGAGGCACATATCGGGGAGACGAAGCACCATTCAACATATCACAGATAGTTCCAACCACAATCCGTCTGTGATACGCAACTATGATAGACGATTCATCTTAATAACCGTCTGTGAACTATCACACATGGTTCTAATTAAAACCATCTGTGACATCTGCAATTATCGTAGACGGTTCGTATTAATAACCGTCTGTGAACTATCATAGACGATTATTAGTAGAACTGTCTGTGTTAGTGAGAGACCATGTGGAGGTCATCCCATTGTGAGTGATGAGTAATTGACATCTGTTTTCAAAAGTCGAGTTTGAGTCGGTTTGTTCGGACCCAGACGTTGCTTGGTGCAACGGGCTCGGTCGGACTTTGGTCAAGCGAAGTCGTATGGGTTAGGATGTATATTCTATTATTGCGACTTGTTTGATCTTGTTTATGCTATTTACACGTTCATGTATCGAGCGGTGCTATGTGACGTGTTTTCTTGTCTGTGTCCGCAGAGACGAGGCGAGTCATGGCGAGACATGGTGGACCGGACTAGGCGCGGTGGCGCCGAGGTCGAACGGTCATGAGGTGTCGAAGACGGCGTGGACTCGACGTGTTGCGGGCGTCTTGAGGCAAGGAGCGCGAAGCTTCCGGAAGGTGCAGAAGGGGCGAAACGGGAATTTCGCAAGGCTGCACAAGCGGGAGACGACTCCGTTAGGGTTAGCCGGCGTAACGGGTTGGAGACCCGTTAGCCAAGGGCTATAAATAGGAGTTGAGGGCTGCATACCCCCTCACCCCATTCAATGGCTTTGAAAAAGAGTTAGGGTTTTAGTGAGTCAAAAGAGGCTTTGGGGATTGGTTTTTGCTTTGCTCTTTAGTTGGTAAGGGCTGCAGGGTTTGTTTTCCCTTTGGTCCAGGTGAGCAGAGGGCTGGTGCAAAACAAAAAAACTCAGTGCTCTGTGCGTGAGTGTGTGGGTTTGAGCTCCTGCGTCAATTCTTCTCCATGGGAAGTATGTAGTGGGTGTGTACTCATTTCCAAGCGTGTATGGGGATGTATTGATTGTAGAACTCTTGTGATCCTCATTCTTTTTCAATGTGAGAAGGATAAGTTTTGAGTTATTTATTTTTCTCGCTCTGTCCTTGATGAACTCTGTTTTTCAGTTCTATCCCTGTTCTTCCCTGTTGAATTTCAATTCTTGAATTTCATGTTTTGGTTCTTGTCAAGAGGCTCCAAAATGAACTGCTCTGTGAAGGGATGATGGCTCTAGATCTTTTGGTCAGCTAGTTCCCTAGAGGAAATCACTTGAATCAGAGATTCTCACCGGTGGTGTCTTTCCTCTGTTTTCCACTGTAGCTAGGTTTTCATGCCAGAGGAAAGTTGGTTTTCTTGTTTCTCTTCATAAATTGTCATGGGATTTGTTTGGGAACGTCCTGTGTTAATTGCTAAGTGGATTGTTAAGTTTGATGAGCAATAGATCAAAGATTGGCAAGCAATCTGAATTTCAGTCTCTTCTCATGACTATGTTCAGATTTCTGACTAACATCTTAAATTCTTGATCTTTTGTTGAGTCCTCTTGTCACTTAAGGTTTCTCTGCTATTTAGTTCATAGCCTTGATCCACTGATTTGAGAAGTGCAGCTAGGTTTTGTGATCTCATTTGTTTTGGTTGCTGCAGTATTTTTGTTCTTGCCGAGCATCAAATTTCAACCCAGGTTCATTTCCAGCCGGCAGTATTTTTTCAGCAGAGCACATCCTTCGACAACAGTGTTTAATCTCAGGTTTTGGCAGTAGCTTTCTTTTTCAGCTTTGCTACAGCCCAGTACTACTGCCGAACTGCTGCTTCTTTCTCTTTTTGCTTTGCTGCAGCATGCTGCTTTAATTCTCAGTGTAGACATATCTAAAGTGTCAGCGCCAACAGGTTTTCTGGTTCGGTTTTCGGCAGATTCTACAGTGATTACAGTGTTCAGTTCCTGCCGTCTGTTCTTGAAAGCTATTTTCAATTTAGTTGCATTCTTGAAAGCTACCGAAGACTATTTGTGTGCAGTTTCTTGATCTCTGTTTTCAGATCCTCTCGAAACAACTGCACAGGGAAAATATTTCAACTTTCGGCTGAGGATGCAGATTTTTGTTCTGTTCCCTTTTTCAGTGAGGATTATCTATAGTTACAGCTTTTCCCTTTTTGCATAATTTACAACTTTCTGGTTATAGCTTCAGAGGGAGGCACTGTTCTTCTTCTCCATTCGGCCGCGCGCACGCAGAGAACAGGGGAGGGAGGCGGCGGCTTGCGGCGGGGCTAGGGAGTCTTGCGACGCACTTTGAGGGCACGGTTGGGTTCGGGGAAGTGAGGAGGTTCCATTTTTGGGGTCGGTTGGGACGGAAAGTCCGGCAATCGCCGGCGGCGAGCTCTCCTCTTTTGCGGCTATTTTCGGAACCGCGGGAGAAGGGGAGCTTCTTGGGGAAATTGGGCCGGCGTCCGAGCATCCATGGGACTAGAGGAGGTTAGGGGAGGTGGCGGTTTGAGCTCAGGATGTCGGAGACGGGCTGGCCACGGTGAGGCATCTCGGCCGCATGGCGGTTCTCGGTGCCGGAGAAGAAGAGGGCTTTGGGAGCTAGGGCGACGCTTTGGGTAAGTTTCTAGGGGCTCAGTGATGCTACTGGAGAAAGGAATTGGGAAGTAGATGGCCGGAGCTTGGACATTGATCTAGGGCTCGGTTTTGGGGAAATTTGCAATTACCGCAAGGGAGACGACGGTGGAAGCTCAGGGGCGTCCGGTGAGCTTGGGGTGTGGGAGATTCACCGAGGAAGGCTCGCCATTTAAATAGGGGCTCGAGGCGGTTCGGCACCGTCTTGTTGGCAAGCGGTCTTGGCGCATGGCGCGGTCGGGAGGGTTCGGGAGGACGCGATGCGGCTGTCCAAGGGGTGTGTCAGGGCGTCCTCGAGCTGCGGTTTGCGTCGGTCAAAAAGGGCGGGCGGTGTCAGGTCGGCCGAGAGAGCAGAGCGACCGAGGGAGGAAAATTGCGGGCGGACGGTGGTGGTGGCAGCCGGAGAGGGCGACACCGAAGCAGGGCTTTAGGAGGAGGTGACACGGAGTCGGCAGGCAAGCAGGAGCTAGCCGGGAACGCGCAGGCGCGAGAAGGCACGAGGAGGAGCTGCGGCGGCAAAAGTCAGCAACGGCGGCGGCCGTTTTCGCACCGTGAACAAGGCCGCGCGAACTCTCGTCCGTTGAAGCTGCGATGACAGGAATTGAGAGTTGGGTTGCTTTGAGATTTGTGTGGTTTAGGATAAGGATCAAAAGAAGATCAAATCCAACTCAAACTCAACTTGATTTTTAATTTTGCAAATTTTCGGTTTGTTTCAACCTACCCTCCTTAAAAAGAATCTCGACCCCGAGATTCACCCAGGTTAACAAATGGGTTGAAAATCAAAATTGTGTTACAGTTCTGATCCTTTTCCTTAGATCTTATTTGTCCTTCAGTGAGATCCTCATGTAGTAGTTGTTGACTGGTACTTATGCTGATACTTTGTCCTTTTTGGTCATCCGAGTTCTCAGGACTTCATAAAGTTCTTCTCAGGGCATAGATGTGACTTGTGCTTCATGGTCGGAATGATTTCATCTGAGAATGCATGCGATTCTTCTGCTATCTTTATCTCTTCCGTAAATTTGTTTACCTGACAAGAAATGTGTTTCTTTAACCAATCGGTCACTTATAATCTCCAATCCTCCTCATATCTTCGGGAGTCTGGAAAGCAAATCCATACATTCAGTTTCCATTTCCGTTCTAGGAATGGTTATGACTGTAGCAATCTGTCTTTTATTTTCTGGCGAGTGTAGTAAGTGATATATCCTGAGATTTCTCCCTTCATATTACCTCATCAAAACTCTTCTTTCAAATTTTGATTCATCGCTACTTTATCATCATGTATAGAGAACTATGTATCGTAAGCTTCTTTCATACTTCAATCCTGTAATTTCTTTCTTTACTTGGTACTCAAAAGTGATCCACATATCTTAGTGACCACGAGATTCCAAAATTTCTTGTTCCTTCTTTAACGAACTCTGTTGAATTTCCTCGTTATAATTAAGACAACGCTTAGTAACAATACTATGGTATATCTTTTGTCTTTAATGTTTCCATCACTCTCTCTTTCTGGGCAACATTGAATATTTTGTCTCACTGTCCTTGGTTATATGTAACCATCTTCATCGTCGCGGATTTAATTCTAACCAAGGGCTGAATTAGAGCTGACTAAGGCGTTGACACCTTGATGTAGATGTCATAATCCTTCCATCTTTTTAGCTCCAAAGATTTTTCTTGCCATACTCAAGTCTATATACTCTCTTTTATCCATATCTCTTTCTTTTACTGTACCTGTATATCATCCTTGTATATTATATCATGTCTTGTATCTTCATATAAACTTTCCTCGTGATTTCCTTTAGTATCCCTTATGACGTGTCTGGCTTATTTGTTCTAACGTCTTGCATATCTTGGGTTTACTATGCTTCCACTGTATTATTCTGATTTTCCATCCAAGCTGAATTGGTTCTTCCATCCCTTGGGTAGGCATCCAAATATTCACATTTGTTGCATCAAGTCCATTGTGATATGTGACACAAACTTCTTTATTCTTCACAGCAGTGTACAGATAACACGGGTACAGTTGATAGCTTACAAAATTACTTACACCAAAAGTATAAGGTAGCAGTCATTCTTGCTAGCGGTGTTACTTGCTTTTCAACTTCCTGACTATCTCAGTTGCTTGCTTTCTCTTCTTCATTTCTTTACGGTGCATTTGTCTTGTTTTCTACTCGAGCTTTCTTGGGGTAGCGTCCTTCTTCTTCTGTTGGCAGTTGATATGACGCTGATGTCTGTCCTTTAGCTTGTACCCATGCTTCTTCCTTAGGTAGGGATTTCCATGGGCATTGGGAACGAATATGTCCTTGTTGGTTGCAGTGAAAACAAGTCTTGAGTACCATGATCAAAGGATCATTTCGATTGATAATCCTCACATACCCTGATATTTCTTCTTCTATCCAAAGAGCTTGATCAACTAGAGTCTGTAAATTTGAGAATTCCATGGTCATAATATAGCGCTTTATCTTTGGTTGCAAACCTTGTATAAAGTATGCCATTCTTTTTGCTTCGTCAATAACTTCTTGAGCATATTGCGACATTTATGGAATTGTCAGAGATACTCCATAATAGACTTGTCTTCTTGTCGGAGATTAAGAAAGTCCTGATATCCTTCTGTGATGACTTTAGGAGGAATATAAGTCTTGCGAAACCTAGTCACAAATTCTTTCCAGGTAATATCATTTTTGTTCGGATATATCCATTGGATAGCATTCCACCAGTTGACGGCCGGTTCTGATAGTTGGTAGGCGGCGAAAAGAACCTTTTCTTTATCCGTACATTGGATGGCTTCTAGTCTCTTCTCCATGTTGTATAACCAGTTATCAGCGCTCAAAGGCTCTGTTGCTGATGCAAACTTCGGTGGTTGAGTCTTCAAGAAGGTTGTAAATTTGAACGCGGTCGTACTTGACATTGGTACTAATTCTTCTGATGACATTTTCGTAATGAGCTGTTCCAATATCCTTGCTTCTTGTTCTAGTATTTTTAACTTGTCCTTGTTTGCTTTCAATCCGAGCTTTCTCCATAATAGATAAGGCTTCCTTCATGTAGGCTTCCGTCATATTGTATACAGCTTCTACCATGTTAGATTGTCTGTTCTGATTTCTGTTTTCCATCTGCTGCATCATCAAATCTTATTCAATGATATTATTTGACTGTAGCTGAAACTTTAAGAATCAGTTCTGTAACATTTTTGGGCTTAGCAAGGAAAGTAAGACTGAAGTGAGGGAAGAGCAAGAAAAAGGCAAGAAAGAAGAAGAAGCGAAATTAAATGATATTTCTGACTGCTTTTGCAAGACGCTACTAAAATTTTACACCAACTTGCAAAGGTAATCCCACATTTTTCAGCAATCGACAATCACAGGCTTAATCAACTTTCTATACTACTTCTGGATATAAGCTTAGAATCCAATAGCTTGTTTTTTTTTACTATAAATCACATCACGGTTATCCGAATTCTACATAAATTCCGACTTCAACCATGATTATAAATCCAATATCAAATCTATTTGTAATCCAATATCTTCATTTTAAATCCACCAATTTCATTTGTATCAATATTTTCTAACAGTCTAATTTAACTCCGTTATCAACTACTAATCTCGGTCTGCTCATCAAATAATCGACTAAGCTTCTTATTATCTACTTCTCAATTAATTCATCATTTTAAAGATCCACCGAGGATAATATCACTGATCAGAACTATAATCCAATAATCACTATTATTAACATCTTCCAAGAATAACATCATTGTTCAAGCCTAAAATTCAATAATCAATCATTTTTTTCCAACAAATTCTATCACTTTATCCATTCAAATATAATTCCACCACTATCTTCAATCATCATCGTCTCATATTTTAATCCCTTATGGGTTATCTACTCCTTTCTCTAAACTTCCATGGTTATAATCAATCTATTTGTTGCAATCAGAAATTTGCATTTAATTCTTTCTGAGACTTGCTTGATAGATAAGGAGAGAACAGAAGAGCATAAGTAAGAATCAAGACGAATTGGGGTAGAAGTAGATCATATTTTTTTAACATAATCTTTATTTGAAATCAAACATTAGTATTGCACAAATTGCTTATATAGTAGCTCACATGTTAATAGTGCAATTTGGCTATTAATACAAACAGAAAATCTTCGTCTACGGCAATGGCTTTACCCATTGCATCAAGGATATCAAACGGGTATTATTGGCTAGCTACTCGGGCGGTGATCTTATAACTTTCCAGAAGGAAAAGCTTTGGTTAGGGAATTCTCACTACTTCTTTTTAACACCATTTTTAATATTTCTTTAGCTAGGGTTAGCTTTCGTTTCAATTGGTCAGTATGAAATTAGTCTAGACGTCTACTCGTATTTTTGAGATTTTGACAAAACTCAAAAAGGAAAGCTTTTTACTCACAATCTAAGAAAGATAAGATGGAAATAGGAAAGGCGAGATAGCAATGACGCTTATGGTTTTCGAAATTCTTTTGTATTTGAAAATATGGCTTTGTGAAATCCTATTCTTATCGTAATCAACCTACACTTAGGGTCATCTTACGGTCAAGCAAGTAGGCTCTGATACCACTCTGTAACACCCCCATTTCTGGGAGTATTATGAAACCCTCATATCGCCTGAGACCTGCTCGCATGCAGTACATCCATTGAGTGTATAGCATTGCCAACACAAGCTTAAGAGTAAAAGTGAACTTTATAACAATATAAAGGCATTAGAGCCAAGTATTACAGCAAGGCCAACGACCTTTAGTTGCATTACAGTAAAAGATGCCACAGGCATGCCTGAGCGGAAAACGACCCTAATCCAAGATTCATCCATCTCGCAAAGCACCATCTCTCCAACTTCATCTGTCTTCTCAAAGCTTGTTTCTGTTTATGTTTTTAGCAAGTATGAGTACTACTACCGTACTCAACAAGTCACACGGAGCTTAACAATAATTACATGCATGATATAACAAGTGAAGGGACAACAGGTTTATTATTTTATGTGGATGCAGTTTTAGTTGAAAACCAGATAAAAGCTTGAAAAGTAACTTCATTAATGTAAAGGGGTTTTCAAGCGTAAATCTCAATATTCAACATTACCAAACCATTCTCAACTCTACTTATGCCTTGTTATTGGATTCACCCATTAAACACAGCTTCATTAACCGGAAGCACGGCGTATTCGAATACCATTAGTCATGACTCTGCAGAGCTGCCCTGCTTTACCCACAAGATTTCTTAATCCCACGTCTGGTTTTAAGAAAACAAAGCTTTTCACTGCTCAATTCTTTATATAGCCTCCACCTAATAGGTTTCCCAGACAATCCCATACTTGCCTCAGCCTATTATTGTGTGGATCATTGATAATCAAATCAATTGTTCAGAAAGTAATCACTCTCCATACGACCCTGCTCAACCCCTTTCGTATGGACTCACACAGCCTCCGCCTTGCTTCTGTAGAGGTTCAATTGAACTTGAGCAGTTACTAAACCAGGTTTGACGTATCAACGCTTGTGGTTGGGCGATCACTGTGTTCTTTACTCAGCATGAGGATCTAGTCCTTACATTTTCACCGATGGCAGTTTCTTTCCACAAATTCTCGTCCAGTGCCGTAACACTGTCACTGATTTGCCTTCACATTCGGTTAAGGTCATAGGATCTAACGATCCTCGCTTACC
Source organism: Bonia amplexicaulis (assembly GCA_036346245.1). Taxonomy (NCBI): domain Eukaryota; kingdom Viridiplantae; phylum Streptophyta; class Magnoliopsida; order Poales; family Poaceae; genus Bonia; species Bonia amplexicaulis. Next base: position 9,508,849 of record CM070744.1, on the reverse strand, counting down.
CTAAAACCATTCTCCAAATAAAGACCATCTTTTTTACTAATTGAAGAGGTTACTGATTCTCTGAACTATCATGGCTACTTAATACTATAATTAACAATACTAAGTTTTGTCAAGGTGAATATGGCCAACAAATTAGACTGGGCTTTTTCGGGTGGTAGGACATAACTAATATCATGTCATTCTAAGCATTTATTGTACATAAAATAATAGTGCGCAAATAACATAATGAAAATACAAGTAAATAAATAACTTAGGAAATGTAGGATCAACATGTTCAAAATATGTGCGACTTGCCTTGCGGGTTTACGATTTCGATAATTTCGTATTCTCCGATTTCTCGATCTTGAGCTTGATCTTGAGCTCCTCCTTCTCGAATTGGTCGACACACGACGTCGTACGCTAGCGAAAAGCAAAGAAAGTAATTTAATTCCACGCTCGAAGAAAATGAGCTAGGAACAAAGAAATAACATAAAGAAATAAAATAAAGAAATAAAATTCGAGAAAAATCAAATAAAATAGGTTCTGGATTTTTGGGTGTTTGGGATGGTGAAACGGAATTGAAAAATGGATTCGTGGGCTCGAAACGGTCAAAAAGAGTATAAATTTGCATTTTTAGACTTTGGGTCAAACACTATTCATCGGGCTCGGTCGGTACTGTTCATTGGGCTCGCGTTAGGCGGCTCGGTCCGACCGCATCACCGGTTCCCGTCGGAGGAACAATCTTGCGACTGTTCTTCTTCTCCACTCGGCCGCCAGCACGCAGAGAACGAGGGAGGAGGCGGCGGCTTGCGGCGGGGCTAGGAGTCTTCGACGCACTTTGAGGGCACGGTTGGGTTCGGGGAAGTGAGGAGGTTCCATTTTTGGGGTCGGTTGGGACGGAAAGTCCGGCAATCGCCGGCGGCGAGCTCTCCTCTTTTGCGGCTATTTTCGGAACCGCGGGAGAAGGGGAGCTTCTTGGGGAAATTGGGCCGGCGTCCGAGCATCCATGGGACTAGAGGAGGTTAGGGAGGTGGCGGTTTGAGCTCGGGATGTCGGAGGCAGGCATGCACGGTGAGGCATCTCGGCGCATGGCGGTTCTCGGTCTTGGAGAAGAAGAGGGCTTTGGGAGCTAGGGCGACGCTTTGGGTAAGTTTCTAGGGGCTCGGTGATGCTCTTGGAGAAAGGAATTGGGAAGTAGATGGCCGGAGCTTGGACATTGATCTAGGGCTCGGTTTTGGGGAAATTTGCAATTACCGGCAAGGGAGACGACGGTGGAAGCTCTGGGGCGTCCGGTGAGCTTCGGGGGTGTGGGAGATTCACTGAGGAAGGCTCGGCCATTTAAATAGGGGCTCGGAGGCGGTTCGGCACCGTGCGCTGGCAAGGGCGGTGCTGGCGCATGGCGCGGTCGGGAGGGTTCGGGAGGGCGCGGTGCGGCTGTCCAAGGGGTGTGTCAGGGCGTCCTCGAGCTGCGGTTTGCGTCGGTCAAAAAGGGCGGGCGGTGTCGGTCGGCCGAGAGAGCGAGCGACCGAGGAGGAAAATTGCGGGCGGACGGTGGTGGTGGCAGCCGGAGAGGGCGACACCGAAGCAGGGCTTTAGGAGGAGGTGGCACGGAGTCGGCAGGCAAGCAGGAGCTGGCCGGGAACGCGCAGGCGCGAGAAGGCGCGAGGAGGAGCTGCGGCGGCAAAAGTCAGCAACGGCGGCGGCCGTTTTCAGACCGTGAACAGTGCCGCGCGAACTCTCGTCCGTTGAAGCTGCGATGACAGGGATTGAGAGTTGGGTTGCTTTGAGATTTGTGTGGTTTAGGATAAGGATCAAAAGAAGATCAAATCCAACTCAAACTCAACTTGATTTTTAATTTTGCAAATTTTCGGTTTGTTTCAAAATCACTTGAATCAGAGATTCTCACCGGTGGTGTCTTTCCTCTGTTTTCCACTGTAGCTAGGTTTTCATGCCAGAGGAAAGTTGGTTTTCTTGTTTCTCTTCATAAATTGTCATGGGATTTGTTTGGGAACGTCCTGTGTTAATTGCTAAGTGGATTGTTAAGTTTGATGAGCAATAGATCAAAGATTGGCAAGCAATCTGAATTTCAGTCTCTTCTCATGACTATGTTCAGATTTCTGACTAACATCTTAAATTCTTGATCTTTTGTTGAGTCCTCTTGTCACCTAAGGTTTCTCTGCTATTTAGTTCATAGCCTTGATCCACTGATTTGAGAAGTGCAGCTAGGTTTTGTGATCTCATTTGTTTTGGTTGCTGCAGTATTTTTGTTCTTGCCGAGCATCAAATTTCAACCCAGGTTCATTTCCAGCCGGCAGTATTTTTTCAGCAGAGCACATCCTTCGACAACAGTGTTTAATCTCAGGTTTTGGCAGTAGCTTTCTTTTTCAGCTTTGCTACAGCCCAGTACTACTGCCGAACTGCTGCTTCTTTCTCTTTTTGCTTTGCTGCAGCATGCTGCTTTAATTCTCAGTGTAGACATATCTAAAGTGTCAGCGCCAACAGGTTTTTCTGGTTCGGTTTTCGGCAGATTCTACAGTGATTACAGTGTTCAGTTCCTGCCGTCTGTTCTTGAAAGCTATTTTCAATTTAGTTGCATTCTTGAAAGCTACCGAAGACTATTTGTGTGCAGTTTCTTGATCTCTGTTTTCAGATCCTCTCGAAACAACTGCACAGGGAAAATATTTCAACTTTCGGTTGAGGATGCAGATTTTTGTTCTGTTCCCTTTTTCAGTGAGGATTATCTATAGTTACAGCTTTTCCCTTTTTGCATAATTTACAACTTTCTGGTTATAGCTTCAGATGAGTAGTGTGGTTTCTTCTTCTTAGCTGCTATAGAAGACGAAGATTTTGTGGACCTTTCGGGGCGAAATTGAAAGGCACCATTCACCCCCCCTCTGTTGCCATTTCCGATCCTACAGTTAGTTGTGTATCACAAACAGTACATGGTCACGCTTATAAAACTGTCTGTGATAATTACAGCATAGACGGTTCCACATGAATCGTCTGTGATGAGGTGTTCGGTATAGCTTGCTTTGTAGTTTTGCCTCTATGATTTCATCGCACTATTCTCTGGATTAGTGGATAGTGCTCATAGATATATTACTGAATATCAAATATATATCTTGTGGAAGCATAACTAACATAATAGTAGAATCACACATGTGCTGATCGAGCTGAAACGAATAAAGAGCAGCAGAGGAAACGAAAACATCACATAGGTGGAACCCTCAGTATATTCCCACATGCAACCAATTGGAACTCAGATGATCAGTTAGAGCAGCTTGCGGATGATCAATTTGCTCTCCTTGCTCGCAAATTTTCCCATGCTTACAAGAGAAGGAGGGACGGAAAGAGAGGAGGACCCGTGATTTGCTTCGAGTGTGGTGGCCCCAACCACATTCGGGCAAACTGCCCTAAGCTGGAGAAGGGCAAGAACGACTACGGCGGTTCGGGCAAGAACGACTACACCGACAAGAACCGCAACAAGAAGCCTCCAGCTCAGACACAAGGCAAGAAGAAGTTCCGCAACTTTGGGAAGGCCAAGAAGCTTTTCCACCGCGTCCTCTCCGCGTTCGACGACCTCGACCTCAGCGAGGTGGAGGGATGGAGCGACGACGATGGGACGGGTGACCAAGACCCCAAAGGCGGCGACGACTTCTCCGGCATGTGCTTCATGGCCCTCGAGGGCTTAATCGAGCGACGCCGAGCTGTACTCCGACTCCGATGAGGTGAGCCCTACTTATGACCAGCTTAATGATGCTTTCCTTAAGCTAGGTAGATTTCATACCAAGTCTAGGGCTAGGTGTGCTGATTTGGAGAAGGAAGTAGCTAGACTATCACGGGAGCTTACTTAAACACACCGCTCCCTCCCGTGATGACTGTGATACATGTTGTGCCTTGATTGATGATATGAAGAAATTAAGGACCTCTCATGCTAGTCTGTCTTCTGAGCTTGATTTGATTAAAGTGGAGAACATTAGTCTTCTTGCTGAGCTTGAGATGAGTAGGGTAGTTCCTGTTTCATCTTCTACTGTTGAGACTATTTCTTGCACCTCATGTGAGGATAAGGATAATACTTTTAGAGGTCTTTATACATTGCTTCTCGATCTGCCCGAGACATGTGAAAGTTGTAATAACTTAAAGATGAATCTAAAACGGGCAGATCATAAAATTGCTGAGTTACAAGCTTTTCTACTTGAGCCTATTGCTGCATGTGTAAATTGTCCTAAGTTAACTGCTGAACTTGAATCGTCTCAAAAGCAGTTTCAAGAAATGATTGACTACAATAAGAAAATGGCTCAAGATGCTTCTAAGGACCTGTTAGCTCACCATGCAAAATTGTGATAAACTAAAATCTAACTTGATTGCTTTGGATGATAAATGTGTGAAGCTAACTAAGGACCTCCTAGAAAAATCACGTCCTGCTTGTGCCTTCTGTGCTGAGGTGTTGGAAAAGGATAAGGACATGGTGGAGACGTTTAGGAAGAGTTACGAAGAACAAATGGCTAGGATTAGGACTGCCCCCTGTGTGTCCTACGAAGCCCTCAAGGTTGAGGTGGCCGTGCATAAGGAGAAATATGCACGTGCTATTCGCTCTTCTGCTATTGGTTCTTCTCCTTCCTCTCCTCCTGCTGTCTCTTCTTCTTCTCCTTGCTCTTCTTGCATCTCTCTCTTTCGGGAGTGTCAGTACCTTATGAACACTCTCGAGAAATTTGTAGGAGGCAAGAAGAAACTCAATCTTATTCTAGACCAATCAAAGATTTGCAAGTTCAAACAGGATCTAGGATATGATCTCCGTGAGGATATGAGGAAGCATCTACCTATCGTGCTGAGACCCGTAGCCGCAGGTGTGATTGAGGTCAAGCCCAAGAACAAGAATGTTCAATTTAAATCAGTGGGCTTTGTTCAAAAGATTTACGATAGCAAGGTGACTTCACTGCAGCTTGACCTCTCGAAGGTGAAGCCATCTCATGCTACTTGACCTCTCGGGCGGTATCATTGCACCTTCGGTCAGATGGATGGACATTTAATTGACCATTGCTTCAAGCGCGCCAAGATCGCGTGTAGAGACCGTGTTGCAGCTCTTAGGCGTATTCAGGGTCAGCCCCAGACCTTGAGTGCACCTAAGACCAACACGAGGTCTAGGCTTGCTACTGTTGGTGGATTTGGGCAGCATCGAGGACTTGGTTCTTCCGAGTTTTCTGGTTTTCGTCCTCATGCTCCTTTCGGTCATGACTTCCGCCATCTTGAGGGTAGATCTTGTTTTCCCAATCGAGATAGCTATCCGCGACGAGATCGAGATGTTGCGGTAGCTTGACTCGCTCTCCCGTGTGATCGGACCCGAAGAGCTTGGTCTCTCACTGGACGCACCTTCCGCTTTGAGCGACGGAGAGCGTAGGGTAGATAGAGGTCAGTCGTGTTTGACTACTTCATCTGCTCGACATGTTACTCAGTATTAGGTGCCAAAATCACTGTTGATTTACCCCAGTACTGAGACTTTACTCTCTGTTTGACTCAGGTTCGCCGGGCAGGGAAGGGAAAGGTTTGGCTCGTAGACTCCGGGTGTTCACGACACATGACCGGAGATTCCCGTTGGTTTTCTTCCCTTGCCCGTGCTCCAGGTGATGAGATGATCACCTTCGGAGATGCTTCATCTGGGCGCGTCATCGCCAAAGGTACAGTGCGCATTAATGATTCATTTGTTTTAAAAGATGTTGCCTTGGTTAGTAAGCTGCATTACAATTTGCTTTCGCCTCTCGACCACCGATGACGATTTCGAGGTGAGTTTTAAGAAAACAACGCAAAATTCTTGATTCTTTGGGTAGTCCGGTTTATGGATTTCTCGTTTTGGGAGGATCTTTCGTGCTGATTTTTCTGAGTCTTCTGGTAATCCTCTCCATTGTTTGCTTGCTTCTGAGTCCCGCGACCTTTCCTTCTGGCATAGGAGACTTGGTCATATTGGATTTGACCATTTGACTCGAGTTAGCGGCCACGATCTCATTCGTGGTCTGCCGAAACTCAAGATGGTCAAAGATCTTGTTTGCGCTCCATGCCGGCACGGCAAGATGGTTGCCGCTTCTCATCCTCCCATTCTGATTACTATGACCGATGCACCGGGACAATTGCTCCATATGGATACGGTTGGACCACTCGAGTGCGATCGGCAGGAGGGAAGTGGTAAGTTCTTGTCGTGTCGATGACTTCTCGAGGTATTCTTGGGTGTTTTCTTGGCCTCGAAGGATGAGGCGTTTACATTTTTCGATGTCTTTTCAAGAGGCTTTCGTTGAGCTTCCGGTGCCTTACGAGCGATCCGCAGATGACAATGGCACGGAGTTCAAGAATTCCTACTGAGAGGTTCGTGGTGAGACAGTGTAGAGCACCGCTCTCTTCTCCGCACGTCCCACGCAGAATGGCGTCGTGGAGAGGAAGAATCGTACCTTGGTCGAGATGGCGGGACGATGCTCGATGAATACTCTACACCGCGGAAGTTTTGGGCTGAGGCTATAGCTACCGCGTGCCATGTTTCAAATCGAGTTTTTCTGAGGGCACACTTGCACCGCACTTCCTATGAGTGAGATATGGGCGGCCCCCGTCTCTCATTTTCGTGTGTTTGGTTGCAAGTGCTTTATCTTGAAGTCTGGGAACCTAGACAAGTTCGAGTCACGTTCTTGTGATGGGATCTTTCTAGGCTACTCGACTTCTTCGCGGACTTATAGGGTCTGGCTGCGAGTCTAGTAAAATGGTAGAAACACAGAGGTGACCTTCGACGAAGCCAGTTCGGGGACTAGGCCCGATATCTCAGGTTCTTTAGAGCAGTCCGAGACCATCTTCGTGGATGATGAGGAGGATGGAGACGAGGGTTGTCTACCTGATCCAGTCCCTCATCCACCCCTTGAGGTAACTTCTTCCACCGCACCTCGAGGTGATCAGCCCATGCCTTCTGCCTCCTCTGGAGCTAGTGGTTCTGTTCCTACTTCGTCAGCTCACGGGGTAGAGGCCACTTCTTCATCTCATCCTGGACCTCCTAGACACATTCAAAAGACCATCCTTACGAAAGCGATTATTGGAGATCTCTTTGAGCGAGTCACTCGTTCAAATCTGTACATCACTTTTCTGTCTCTATTCGCCTTTGTTGCCTCCTTGAGCCCAAAGATGTTTGTCATGCTTTATCTGACGAGTCTTGGATCAATGCCATGCATGAGGAGCTGGAGAGTTTCGAAAGAAACAAGGTCTGGACGCTTGTTGAGCCCCCTCGAGATCACAATATCATTGGAACCAAATGGGTGTTCAAGAACAAGCAAAGTGAGGATGGGGTAGTCATTCTAAACAAGGCTAGACTGGTTGCTCAGGGGTACTCCCAAGTTGAGGGTCTGGACTTCGAGGAGACCTTTGCCCCTGTAGCTAGACTTGAGGCCATTAGAATACTGCTTGTCTTTGCAACTTCTAAGGGTTTCAAGCTCTACCAGATGGATGTCAAGAGTGCCTTTCTCAATGGCTTCATTGAGGAAGAAGTCTATGTCAGACAGCCTCTAGGTTTCGAGAACCCCAAATACCCTAATCATGTCTATAAGCTTTCCAAAGCGCTGTATGGAGAGTGACCACCAGTTGGCTGATATCTTCACCAAGCCTTTGGATAGCACGAGGTTTTCAGCTCTACGGGGAGAGCTTGGGGTGGTTTGTCCTTACGGACTGTTGTGAGGGGGAGCTTTGGGCTTTACTGCTTTATCATATTATTTATGCTTCTGTCTCCTTACTATTGCATCGCATCTGCGGGTGCATTGGGTTTAGTCCTTCTAGCATAGGTTAGAGTGTGTCTCTTGCTGAGTTGCTTAGACTTCTTACTCTTATCTTGTGCTTTCAGGATAGCTGTTTCTTATCTCACTAGGTTGAGCTCACTCACTTCTTGTAGGCTCTAGCGAGGGTTGGGCCACCCTCGGGTAGACAGGGTACGTGTTTGCTCTCTAGTGTGTGTTTTCTCGTCAGCTGATAGTCCTGGAGTCATATGGGGTAGATGAGAGTCAGTCTGAGCCATAGTATCCTCTATATCTTATCTATGCTTTAAGGACTGCCTTCTTTGGTTTCTTTGCCAGCTTCTCGTTTCTATTGCTTTGGTTCAAGGGGAGTTCATTTGGGAGCTTCTGGAGCTTAATATTGACATAATTCAACTTGAACTAAAAGTTGCATCACATGTTTAGGGGGGCTGGATTTTCTTATATTTTAGCATTTTGCATTGTAAGATAACTACATGGAGCCTTGATTATTATCCTGTTATGACATGTTTACAATGCATTACATCTTGCCATGATATATGCTTACTTGCTAGATTTATCATGACTTTATATGTGTAGACTAGTCTTTGCCATGCTAAGTTGTTTAAAAATGCACAACTTGAATTAATTCATATCATGATAGCTCATGAGACTAGTCTGTATTTAGTTATCCTTTTATGATTCATACCATGTCAAATAGGCTGAGTTGAGTCTTGAATCTTCTATTGAGCCTTAGATTGTGTTATGCTAGTTCTTTTATGAAGCATGAGTTAGTTTTTAACTCTCTGTTCTTGAACTACATTCAGCATAAGCAAAAAGATCTCTTTTGTGCGAAAAAACTGATCTCACCAATTCTTTCTCATGAGACTGCTTGCCATTGCACTCGGCATGAACTCAGGGGGAGTTTTGGATGACCAAGATCATTTCCTTAAGCTTCTTGCTTGGAGTGGTCGCATAAGGCTTGAGATCTAGCACATGACTAAAATTTTGGTTGGAAACGACCATGAGTTTTAAAAGGAAAAACAAGTCAATTGTGCAAAATTTGCTTAATTACAACATGATCAAAGTGCTTGAACAAATGATTCATTTTAGGACTTATAGCACTCTAAGTTGGCTCAATTCTAGCTTCTCGGTTCCACTTAGATTATTGACATGGCTTGTCTCATTTCTGGATACCTCTAGCTAGACTAAAATCATGTTTGACTTGACTTGCTAAGCACTTTCACTAAAATTCAGATTATGCTTTATCTCGCTTAGCTTCACTTTACATACATAGTCATGATCCTTGTAGCATACTTGTATGTTATGGCTTGATGTAATACATAATGGTCATTTTGGATAATTCTCATGGCTCTTCATACTCAAAATGATCAAATCGGCCTTTCATCCATTTTCATGATTTTTTCTCCTTCCTACATTCTTGATGGGTTTATTGCCAAAAAGGGGGAGAAATTAGTGGTAGAAAAAGCCACTTCGGGAGCTTTGAGGAAAAATTGTTCTTTCTTTTGCTCTTTCTATCAACATGGTCATTAGCTTCACTCTTTTACTTATGGACCATGTTAGACTCTTCAAACTCAACTTTGTGCTTTTTCGGTGTTTGTCAATATACTCATCAAGGGGGAGATTGAGAGACCATGTGGAGGTCATCCCATTGTGAGTGATGAGTAATTGACATCTGTTTTCAAAAGTCGATTTTGAGTCGGGTTATTCGGACCCAGACGTTGTTTGGTGCAACGGGCTCGGTCGGACTTTGGTCAAGCGAAGTCGTATGGGTTAGGATGTATATTCTATTATTGCGACTTGTTTGATCTTGTTTATGCTATTTACACGTTCATGTATCGGCGGTGCTATGTGACGTGTTTTCTTGTCTGTGTCCGCAGGAGCGAGGCGAGTCGTGGCGAGACATGGTGGACGGACTAGGCGCAGGTGGCGCCGAGGTCGAACGGTCATGAGGTGTGGAAGACGGCGTGGACTCGGCGTGTTGCGGGCGTGCGAGGCAAGGAGCGCGAAGCTTCCGGAAGGTGCGAAAGGGGCGGCAGGGAATTTCGCAAGGCTGCACAAGCGGGAGATGACTCCGTTAGGGTTAGCCGGCGTAACGGGTTGGAGACCCGTTAGCCAATGGCTATAAATAGGAGTTGAGGGCTGCATACCCCCTCACCCCATTCAATGGCTTTGAAAAGAGTTAGGGTTTTAGTGAGTCAAAGAGGCTTTGGGGATTGGTTTTGCTTTGCTCTTTAGTTGGTAAGGGCTGCAGGGTTTGTTTTCCCTTTGGTCCGGTGAGCAGAGGGCTGGTGCAAAACAAAAAAAACTCAATGCTCGTGCGTGAGTGTGTGGGTTTGAGCTCCTGCGTCAATTCTTCTCCATGGGAAGTATGTAGTGGGTGTGTACTCATTTCCAAGCGTGTATGGGGATGTATTGATTGTAGAACTCTTGTGATCCTCATTCTTTTTCAATGTGAGAAGGATAAGTTTTGAGTTATTTATTTTCTCGCTCTGTCCTTGATGAACTCTGTTTTCAGTTCTATCCCTGTTCTTCCTGTTGAATTTCAATTCTTGAATTTCATGTTTTGGTTCTTGTCAAGAGGCTCCAAAATGAACTGCTCTGTGAAGGGATGATGGCTCTAGATCTTTTGGTCAGCTAGTTCCCTAGAGGAAATCACTTGAATCGAGATTCTCACCGGTGGTGTCTTTCCTCTGTTTTCCACTGTAGCTAGGTTTTCATGCCGAGGAAAGTTGGTTTTCTTGTTTCTCTTCATAAATTGTCATGGGATTTGTTTGGGAACGTCCTGTGTTAATTGCTAAGTGGATTGTTAAGTTTGATGAGCAATAGATCAAAGATTGGCAAGCAATCTGAATTTCAGTCTCTTCTCATGACTATGTTCAGATTTCTGACTAACATCTTAAATTCTTGATCTTTTGTTGAGTCCTCTTGTCACTTAAGGTTTCTCTGCTATTTAGTTCATAGCCTTGATCCACTGATTTGAGAAGTGCAGCTAGGTTTTGTGATCTCATTTGTTTTGGTTGCTGCAGTATTTTTGTTCTTGCCGAGCATCAAATTTCAACCCAGGTTCATTTCCAGCCGGCAGTATTTTTTCAGCAGAGCACATCCTTCGACAACAGTGTTTAATCTCAGGTTTTGGCAGTAGCTTTCTTTTTCAGCTTTGCTACAGCCCAGTACTACTGCCGAACTGCTGCTTCTCTCTTTTTGCTTTGCTGCAGCATGCTGCTTTAATTCTCAGTGTAGACATATCTAAAGTGTCAGCGCCAACAGGTTTTTCTGGTTCGGTTTTCGGCAGATTCTACAGTGATTACAGTGTTCAGTTCCTGCCGTCTGTTCTTGAAAGCTATTTTCAATTTAGTTGCATTCTTGAAAGCTACCGAAGACTATTTGTGTGCAGTTTCTTGATCTCTGTTTTCAGATCCTCTCGAAACAACTGCACAGGGAAAATATTTCAACTTTCGGTTGAGGATGCAGATTTTATTCTGTTCCCTTTTCAGTGAGGATTATCTATAGTTACAGCTTTTCCCTTTTTGCATAATTTACAACTTTCTGGTTATAGCTTCAGATGAGTAGTGTGGTTTCTTCTTCTTAGCTGCTATAGAAGACGAAGATTTTGTGGACCTTTCGGGGCGAAATTGAAAGGCACCATTCACCCCCCCTCTGTTGCCATTTCCGATCCTACAGTTAGTTGTGTATCACAAACAGTACATGGTCACGCTTATAAAACTGTCTGTGATAATTACAGCATAGACGGTTCCACATGAATCGTCTGTGATGAGGTGTTCGGTATAGCTTGCTTTGTAGTTTTGCCTCTATGATTTCATCGCACTATTCTCTGGATTAGTGGATAGTGCTCATAGATATATTCTCAATATCAAATATATATCTTGTGGAAGCATAACTAACATAATAGTAGAATCACACATGTCGATCGAGTGAAACGAATAAAGAGCAGCAGAGGAAACGAAAACATCACATAGGTGGAACCCTCAGTATATTCCCACATGCAACCAATTGGAACTCGTGACCTAGCTCTTGACCTTACTATCTTCCAGTCTTATCAATGCTCTTATACGACCGTAGGGGTTTTTTTGTCCTTTTTACTTACTCAATAATGATAATTGAGTTAACAAACAGAATGGAACAATAATAGATACAAGGCTGAACAAAGGGAGTGCTCCTTCGTGTACTTGGCACGTGCGGCATACCTGTAGGGACCCCAGATTTTACTATCCAGAATCCTCTGTGATTTATTACACTATTCCCTGGATCAGTAGATAATGCTCACAGATACAGAAAATGAATATCAAAATACATACCATGCGGAAGCATAAATATAATAGTAAACTTACACATGAGCCGATTAGGCCGAAACCAGTAATTTGCATCAGCGGAATAACGAAGCACACAGGTGGGACCTTCAAGACATGCCCACAGGCAGCCAACTGGAGGTTTGCAACATAGCCCTTGACGTCTTCATCTTCTTTGCCATCAAGACCAAAGTATTACTGATGTGTAGTGATCCGATTCCTGATTCTGGATTTTGTTATGAGAGTGAGTGTGAGCTCACTAACCACCGTGCTCCGCGAACCAATACACATGATGCAAATAATTAATATGCATGGCTTAATCAAAGGAGAGGCTCGGGTTGTTTTATTTGCCAAAAATTGCTCTTCACATTATTCTTATTACTTAATCAGGGTTTTATTATTGCTGTCTAAAGCTCCGAACAGCGAGTGTCATCACTTATCTAATCCACCAATTATACACTTTCTATTTTATTACCCACCATCTTATCAATCCAGCTATGGGTGTCTGATTCTCACATAACCCTAACCTTCCCCATAAATTTATTCCTCCAATCTCAAATTTTCACCAGAACCGTATAATCCCGATTTTAGATCCACTGTTTGCCAACTTGGTAACTACACAACCTAACGATAATCCAATACCTTTACTTATGACTCACCGATCAAATGATTTCCATTGCATTATCCAAAATATTCAATGATCGAATCGAAGTGACCACTCTCATATATGAGTCCGAATGTCCACCACCAATTCATAAATCCAATCTTAGGCTCATTATTCAGTAATTTAATTAACTCCTCATTCTAATACAAATATGATTTTCTTTATTTTATATCCACCAATATCTGCTGTAACATGAATTCCTAGTAATATAATCTTGTGATTGCTATTCATCAATTCTTCACGTTGTAATTTCTAATAATTCCCTAACATAATTACTTTCTTTATTATGCCAAAATCATTCTTATCAGGGCTTGCTAACAGTCCAACAATAATCAATCTTGTTTACCATTATCTATCTCTAACTAATTCTCTAGTTTACCTCCACCAAGAGTATCCGTGATCAAGTCTACGACTCACTAGTATACATTCACCAAGATTATCATTGATCAAGATTATACTCATCTCTTACTAATTCTCTAGTTTACCTCCACCAAGAATATCCGTGATCAAGTCTACGACTCACTAGTATACATCCACTAAGATTATCATTGATCAAGATTATACTCCAGTAATCGTTATCATTTCTTCAATAATCCCAGAAATTCAATTCATCCTTCTAGTATATGATCAAATCCTATTAATCCCATTAAATCCAGCAATTACAATTACACTCTTTAATTCTCCAGAAATCATTTAAATCATCTATCTACCCTATCTATTCATTTAGACTCCACCAATTTTAATTCTCCTAGACTCCTTTCCATCATTCCCTTATTTATAATCGACAGGAATTCACCAATCATTATTACGTATTTACCACAACAGTCATCTTCTTTTCTTACGACTCTATTTAGTCTTCCTGACATTTTATTTTAGGACAAGTATTATCATTATTTGCTTTTGAAATATAATACTTAGAAATTTTCTGAGACTTAGCATTTTGAACAAAATCATAATGTGTACAAAAATGCAATAATAGTAGCGATTCAGATTCCATCCACCATTACATGGCATCTGCACCATATGCTTAATCCTTCAGCGTTATAGCTGCTTAACTTATCACTGGGGCGACACCCAGGGCAACTCAAATCAGGGCTTTCCACGGCCCTTCACTTTTCCATTCCCACCCACAAAGTTTTTGAAATAGAATTATATCTGGTTAAGTTCCCATGTCCGCCCATGACCGTGGGCACGGCTATTCGAATAGTTTTGACTCTGCAGAGTTTGTACACTTTCACCACAAGAGACAATCAACTCGTTGCCCCACACGATTCCGTAGTCATGTGGTTGAGCAGACCATCACAGTGACTTTTCAAAGTATCTAGTTCCTTTTGTCATCTCACTTTATGGGAAACTGCTCACTTGCGGTGGGTCACATCTATGCACGGGATGTTCACCACAGCTACTAGTGTTATTCGGGCTCCACTCCCCACAGCGCTAGTACGACTGGTGAACTTCACCCTCTACTCGGTGTCCCTTTAGGCCTCCCTTTGCCCTTGCTTGTCCACTTCTATTCACAACTGGTGAGATGAGTCCAGGGTTTCGATAAATCTACTTAGCCAAGGTGTACTTTACAGACTTGTGGTTGTACTGTTTCACACAGGAGGTCAGGACAAGATTCAGTCCTTAGGACTACCTGGGTAGTTATACCACATTCCATAATTTGTGCTTCCACTGCACCACACACCAGCCACCAAATCATCCGCCCAGATATTCAAGCAAGTTGGGGTTTTCGGGAGCATAAAATAACCATATCGAACATATACCAGTCATTACCACCATGACTGTCCAACCAAATTTTCTCATGATTCAAAGTGATGCTTGTGGGCATTTTGGTGCCCCTGAATATCTATGCAAAACTAAGCATGGCGTATAATTACGGACTTATTTTCAAAAGATTACTATCATAATTTTGCTAGGGCGACAATGTTCACATAACCAACTATTCCAAAGGAGGTGTAATATTAATCAAGGTAAACAATGGGCATATAACTAAATTCTTAAATTAAACATGTATTTGTACATAAAATAATAGCATGCAAATTTGATAATTTAAACAAAAGTAATTTGCAGAAAATATAGGTTCAACATGATCAAAGTATTGACTCGCCTTGGTCACAGGGTTCTGAGAATTGAGTGCTGGGGTCTGCTGTAGCTTCGGCTTCCTCAGCTTCTTCCTCCTGAGCCTCGTACGCTATTTTAATCGTGCGCGAAAATTTGGATAAAAAGAAAAACAACAAATCAAACCAAATAACACCAGAAATTCAAATGAACTCTAAAAATCATGATTCTAGCTCCATTGGATAGTTCTTGAATTTAGATGAATTTAGAAATTCGTT
Organism: Bonia amplexicaulis; assembly: GCA_036346245.1. Taxonomy (NCBI): domain Eukaryota; kingdom Viridiplantae; phylum Streptophyta; class Magnoliopsida; order Poales; family Poaceae; genus Bonia; species Bonia amplexicaulis. The sequence goes on along the minus strand of CM070744.1, from coordinate 9,493,788 downwards.
TCATTCAATTTGGAGTTAAAATGAATAAGTTATGCCCATTTGAAGTTTTTCGGCTTCATTAATTCTGGAAATTGTAAAAATCCGACAGGTGGGGCCCATGTGGCAGGGGCTCCTGCTCAGACGCGGTCACTGACCGGTGGGGCCATATGGCAGCGAGGCCCACCGCTCACGGCCTCTGACAGGTGGGTCCCCTCGGGCACCAAACCCACATGTCAGTGGTCCACCGACAGTGGGACCCGTGTCGTGACCTCTCGGATTGGCGGCACGGCGGTGGGGCCCACTTGTCAGCTTCGAAAAAATAAAAGAAAGTCTCAACCTCGGCCCTGCGGAGCCGGAGCGCGGCCGAGGGAGACGGGGGCGGAAGAGATTCGCGTTGATAACATCCGAGCCCATGGGTGTTGCTTACCCACATAGGGCATTTATCCCCTTAAACCAACCTACGGAATGGGTCTAGCAGAGGTGCTCCGAGGCCGGTGAGGGGCGGCGGTGTCATCGGCGTGGGGTGGCCGGTGAAGGGCGAGCGACTGCTAAAATGCGTTGCCGACGCCGAGAGGAAGGTGATGGAGGTGTCGGTGGAGGCCAGAAGTCGTCGGAGATGAGTCAGCGGTGAGCTCGGGGAGACTCTCGGTGACGGCGAGCTACAGGTGCCGGGGAGCTTGGACGAGGCCGGGGATGACTTCACGACGTTCAAGAGGTGGCTCGGGTGCAGGGAATCGGAGACTAGCGGCGGGGATTGTCGAGGAAGCTCGGTGGCCGGCCGCGGGGAAGAATGGTGCGCCGGCGAGCTTGGGAGAATTAGAGTTCAATTGCTCACCGTGGGAGGGAGTGTGGGGCGTGGGAAGAGCAGTGAGGGCCTCGGGGGTTCTTATAGGTGAGGTGGAGGGGCTGGCAACGAGCGACGGCCCGTGCGGTCTTGTTGGCGGCAATGGCAGGCGATGGCGGCAGCGGGAATCCGGCTGGCGCGCGTGACCTTTCGGGTAGGCTTTTGCGCCGCGCACGCGAGGGGATGCGTCAGGGCAGTGGGCAGCAGCGAAGCTGGCGCATGCATGCCACGGGGAGGAAAAACGCTGAGCGGGGCAGAGAGGGGGAGAACGGCGTGGGCGCACGGGGAGGATGAAAGAAAGAGAGGGAGGGGTGGCCCGCGCGGCAGAGGGACGGGAAAGGGACCCCACGGGCAGAGATAGGTAGCGGGAGGGGGAAATAAAAAGGAGGAGAGAGAAAATGAGGTGGGGCCCACATGTAAGAGAGGGAAAAATGGAAAAAGATTGAGAGAAAATGAGAAGCTTTAGCAATTTTGGAATTTAAATTTGAATTTCTATTTCATATTTAAGATTATTGATTTCAATTTTTGAAATTTTAATTCAAGTCCTGGTTCAGTTATCTTGATACAAAATATACTAGTCTCCTTTTTTGATTTTATTTAACTTTTGCTACAAATTGTATTTATAAATTTTTGAATGTCCAAATTCTAGGTTTTTGTATGCTATTATTTCCAAAATGAGATTTTATATTTTAACTCAGGTTTCTCCCTCCTTATGCTGGATCATCTTTTCATATTCGTATTTAAAATTTTAGTTTTCTATTATTTGCATATTTTCTTTTATGGCATTACTAATGTTTGTTTTATTTTTCATGAATTTCTTTAATTATCAGAATCTCAACCAAAGTTTTAAGAAACACTATAAAAATCCATTTCAAATAGAATATATTACAAAAATAATTTAAAAGCTTCATATTTTCAAATTTAAATTTTTGGGATGTTGCAAACCTACCTCCCTTATATGAATCTCGACCCCGAGATTCCGGTAGAATAGAAAGAAAGGAGGTGAGGTCATATTGGCTAGCAATGTGTTTCTGGGTGTTGTTCGACGTATAGTTCTTTTGCTTCATAGAGATGAAAATTTGCACAATAGGGGTTAGAACTTGGAGAAGTCGAAAGGGAAGAGAGAAACTCTGTTTTCATGGATAGGTCATAGGCTTCCAAATACTTGCTCTTTGACATGGTTGTCTTCATGTTATCATTGAATGGAGTAGCTGCATCGTCTATTAGACATATGGTTGTAGAATTTCATATTGATAGGTGGGTAGCAATGGTCTGGACCCTAGGGGGTAGAGGGCTTTAGGAATGCAAAGGTGATGATGGGCATATTTATATGGGGGTCTTTCACTTCTGCTAGGATCTCGTTCTTACTCTTGGGTTTTGACAAGTTGATGATTTTAGCTAAAGGTATGTCCTGTAATCCACATCTCCAGAAGATTTTTGGCCTTGCGGATCTCCGTGTACTATTTCGGCTAGGTCTAATACAAATTGTTACACCTCCAAGGTAATCATACATCATATCAGTACTTCCAAAAGTAGTTATACATTATGGTAGCTTTCTGACATTTGGTCTACTCTTGCTACCCCCATTAAAATAAATGGTTACTGACATTAGCTATCATTTCTAACTTCGGGCTTGACAAGTCTTATGGCGACTTGGAGACTCGTCCATTGTATCTCAGCTACCTTGGTCAGCAATGGGCTCATAAAGCAATCCTTGGGGCAGTGGTCTTATCCTTCGCAGAGGAAACAGGTGATCTTGCTGGTTGGACATTCTCCTGGCGGGTGGTCTTCTTCGCAGTTGGGGCAGCTAGCTGTACATTGACTTTTCTCATGTCCCCTTTCTCCACAACGCCTACAAGCTATTAGAGTTGTGAGGTAGTCGTCTGGATAATGATATTTCTTGTAGTATAAACAGTAGGGAACTGGGCAATCGTAGCAGTAATGACCGGTTTGCCCATATGTGAACAGGCTCGTTGCCCAACTTGCCGTAATGGAGGGCATAGTTGTGCGACATGTCCTACTTTGCCACACTCTCACTACAAGAAATCTACTGAACTATGACAAAATTGCTATGACAACTAGGTAAATCGTCATTATATGACCCTATTCTATGACGTTGTTCAGCAGCTGCGTCATAAAGAGCATCCCGGGGCTGGGACCCTACTTGTAGTGACGAAAAATGTCAAAATCGTCACTAACTCCCAATCCTCAAATTGTCATAAACAGGGCATTTGGCATTGTGACGCCATTGCTTTTGTCATAGTTACACAGGTGACAATCTCATATCATCGTAATCCTCTTGGAGTTTTTTTGGATAAAGTTAAACAGGTGACAAGCTGGTTTGTTGCCACCGTGGACGAGCAGAAGTGGGACCCACATGTCAGGAAGTGGTGCAAAATGTAATGTGGCACACGCAAATAAAAACCAGGTCCCAGGTTTCGAACCGGGGACCTGTTGCATCGCAAGCTGCTCCAACACCACTGCTCCATCGAGAGGAATTCGTTGAAATCGTATGTGAATATCTAGATAAGCTATTACATGAAGGCAGGGGCTTACATAGAAAAACTAGTAGCACGGTGGCGGCCACTGTGTTAGAACGGCTGAGCAAAGGGGACGGTTGCGCCTCCCGCTGGCGACGGCTCCGACTCCCGCCGACGACTGCTCCGCCTCCCGCCGGCGAGGGCTGCTCGTCCCATGCTCTTTGCGGCACTACCACAGCTCCGTGGCATAGCCACAGCTGCTACGGCGGTCGGCCACCACACAGGCCGACACCCAGATCTGGCCAGACATAGGCCATTCTCAATTGTAGTCTTCAATTGAAGGTAAGGATGCCCTCCATTCTCCTTTTGTTGCTTCTTAGTGGCTCGAGTTTGGTTGAATAATAGTGTTATTGTAGATTTTGTGCGTTTTTAGCTGGTCCATGGTTTAACTGAGTATATGCCACTGAATTACCAATTTGAGAGTTTAGAATACCCATAATTTTACAAGCCGTTCGGTCATTGCGAAATATTTATGTTTTGTGAAGTTGAACAGTATGAAGATGTGAACAACATGGACAATAACTTTGATTAAGGTTTACTTGTTTGAATGGCTGATAGACAGGCAATAATTTTGATTAATTTGTACTTGTTTGAGTGTCTAATAGATGGGCAGATCTTGGATTAAATCCAGACAGTTTAGCACTGCACATATGAATGGGGTGAAAGAGTTCATGCAATTTGTTAGCGCCCGATTTGATGAGAATGCTGAAATACTTTGCCCTTGTCGTGTATGTTTGAATCGGGCTCATAGACCTCAAGGAGTTGTGGAGGACCACATATATATTCATGGGATGTCAAGCACATACAAAGGTGGATCCATCATGGAGAACCATTGGATGATGGAATTCATGAAAATGCACCGCATGAGAATGAACCATTCGATACTATGGGACATGATGTTGAAGAGAATGTGAGTTTTCTTTGCAATTTTGGATGGAACTCTGATCAGGTGTATAGGTTATCATCATGCTAACCTTTCTGCTGTTCAGATGGCAAGATTGCGTTATGTGGATGGAGTAGAGGTCAGTGATGACCTATGTTCATTGGCATGTCAACCAGATATGCGAGTGAGATTATATTCAGCATGTATTGTTGATGGTGTTCGATATCACACGATTGACCGTGAAAAAAATAGAAAGACTCAGAACAGTGGAGTCATGGTTCAGGGTACACATAATGGTGAGCATATTGATTTTTATGGTTGTCTGCAAGACATTATCGAGTTGCAATATAACTCAAGCCAAGACGTCTATCGAACAGTTGTTTTATTTCGTTGTGGCTGGATTGATCTTGATGGCAAGAAGACAAGATTGAAAGATGATGGATATTTCAAAAGCATTAACACTGCAAGTTACTGGTATAAAGGAGATCCTTGAAGATATTCATACAAACGAGATATTACATTACAAAAGACTTGAAGATAACTAAATTAGAAAATCAGTTGACAATCTTCTCAATGCAAATTCCTAATAGCAAGAATACGAATGCAACTACAACCATTTTGGGCAATGAAGTCTTTCCTGAGTGAATTGTTTATCTCGTCCAATGAAGTCTTGATATGGTCCAATGAGCTCTTCATCAGAGCAAAATGTTGTTCCAATACACAATGGTCCACTGTGAAAGCCACTTCATTTCCATCTCTTCTCTGGTGTCCGACAGGATGCAGGCCACTCAAATGGCTCAGGTATTGGTCTTTCCACATGAATGTGTCACACTCACCCGAATACATCTGGAGCAACAAAAACCATAAATTGCCTGGCAAAACCAAAAACCAAATTCAACAGGAAAGGGAGTTTCTTACCCCTTCATTTCTAGGGCATTTGTAGTACTCCTTTCCTCGATTCTTCGAGCTCCCGGAGACGGCCCAGATCATCATGGCTTAGCACTTTGGGCACGGCACGAGAGGTAGCCCACCACTAGGGCCTGTGGCTAACCACTCGGAGTGCGTCTCCGCGCGACATTTCTGCTTGTCCATGGTGCGGCGACGCGCAGGTGAGCGACGGTCGAGGTGTACCACGGGAGCGACGCTTCAGGTCGCCAAACCCTAGAATCGATTTGGGCATGGAGGGCAAAGCGTAGATGAACATTTTTAAAGCCCGAGCTTGACGAATTTTAAACATTGGTTGGGTTCAACCAACTTGGAGAAATCGACTTTCGACCGAGGAGTGGTTCACGCGATTGCAGCCATTGGATCGCCATCCAACGGTCGAGATTCATTGGGATTGAGGTAACGTTCGGACCGTCCGAAGGTTACCTGGATCTCAGCCCTCCATTTCAGAGTGGGCGCGCACTGTTCCGGCTGCGCGCGTGGGCCGTTCATCTCCAGATCTGCAGCGCACATTTGTCCACGTATATTCTTTTCGGTAAAGGTTATTTATTTTCCCGGTAAGCTTTATTTCACAACTGAAAAATGCATTAAACTTTGAAAATGTATAACTAATTCATATTAGTTCATTTTCGGTTGATTCAAGTTTTAATAATTCTGTTTTCAACTAAAATTTAATATAAAAATGGTTTTAAGCTTAGTATGGCTCCAGAACTGTCATATCTCTAAAGGGGAGATCCGGCGGTCAGATCTCAAAGGAGGGAGGACCTGAACAGTCAGATCTACAAAGGGGAGGACACGAGCAGTCGATCTACAAAGGGGAGGACCCGAGCGACTTAGATCTCAAGGAGGAGGACACGAGCAGTCGGATCTGCAAAGGGGGAGGACATGAATGGTTAGATCTACAAAGGGGGAGGACCTGAACGGCTTAGATCTCCAAAGGGAGATCCGTGTCGAGATCTCAAGGAGGAGGACACGAGCAGTCGGATCTACAAGGGGAGGACACGAGCAGTCGAGATCTAAGCCGACTAGTTCTATTTACTTTTGAAAACTCCAAGAACTCTGGACAAACGGGATGTTACATTGATCCCCTTTCTCCACAAACTCCAAATGGCTTTCCCTCTCGTGCCGGCAAGCTACGGACAAGCCTTCCGTTCGCAATGTCATCCGTTGTAGGCCATCCGATCTACCGGAGACCATAGCGGCCATCATCTGTCGACTGGAGCTCCTCCTCAGACGGACCAATTAATGAGAGGGTCTGCGGCATTCAGCGAGTAAATCTCATCGTGGAGATTGTCCTATGGAACTAGTTGGTCCGCACCAAGGATGCAGCCCGGAGAGTCGAGGGTTGATGGCTACAAGCACGAATTGAGCGTGCAAGGTCACAGGTGGAGGCGTTTGATCTGACAGGTGATAGGTCTGCATTGCAAATGCCTGCTCCTAACAGACCCAACACAGACGGTTCCTTTTGAACCATCTGTTAAATTTATACGAATTTTAGCATCACATATCATATTAAATTACTTCGAAAAATATTATTCACGAGTTTCATAATTCACAAACTTAATTTTTTAGTGAAAATATATTGGGCACTAGAGCAAAACTACGAATTGATCCCACAATCCTGCGCAAATATTCGTTGTGGCGCCACAACCCACCCCGCCAGCCACCCAAATTCTTTTGTGAAATGTCTATTTTGTCCAAACAGATCACTGGACCTCCCCAACCGGGTGGAGGGTATTTTCATAAACATCACATGCACGCGGCGCAGACCCCTTCATATCCTATCCCCCAAATCTCCTCTCCCCAAACCCTAGTCGATCCATCCCCCACCCCAAATCCCCTCCTCCAGATGACAGCACTCGGTGGGGCGACGACAACGGCTGGCCGACAGCAACGACAAGGGGAAGGGCGACAGTGACATCCATCCTCCTTCATCCATGCCGAGCGAAAGGTGCTAGCGACAAGAAAGTTGGCCAGTAAGTTCCATCTCGCTTCATCCGGTCGGTGAGGGGTTCGCATCGATAGGCCGGACCGGCGGAGGTGGGTGATGCTGGGGTGGGGCAGCACGTCCACGGCCCCAGAGAGGCATGTTAGGGACAGTGGCTTACGCAGGTCTTGTAAATTAGTTACTTCCATTGGGCGTCGCATGCTAGAGTTCCATAGCAATCTTGCCGCAATTTAATTAGTTGCATACTAGTAACTTTGTAGTATCAAAATTGCAATCTTACGCTTATTTTCTTAACTCTCGTAAAGAAGCACCACTTACCGAATATGACAAAAAGAGGGCTCAAAATCTGATGAGGAACAATCAACTGTTGCGAGGACTTGGCGTCACTTCATTAGCATCAATTCTTACAAATACATGTGTAGACAGCAAGGGTCGTAGTCGTGAAGACTCTGGATCCGAGTATGACCCTCAAGAGAACGAGGATGAGGACACTGAACAAGAGGAACTCGATAAGGTGCTCATTCTTGTTCTGTGCCTCTCTCTCTTGTGGTGTCCTTGCATGGGGGGCTGGGAGAGTCTGCTCATGTGGTGTCCTTGGACTGTTGTAGTGTTATTTATCATATATTCAGTTTGTAGTTTGATTCATGTCCTACTAATTCTTCGTGTATTCTGCCAACGAGGCCTCGTAGGTTTCTAAGAAGAGATCTACACAAAGGGAAAACAATTCTGCCAGGATACCTCCAGGAGGTACTGTACCACCAAAGAGGGTGTTGGCACCTGATGATCAATTCCAACCTGCTAGATGCACTAGGCAGAAGACAAGAGAGTCCGCATTAACACCAGAAGTTTCCCTTGGTATGAGTTCAGATCCAAAAGAACAGGCCACTTAAAGCCCTCCTACTGCCACACATGATTCTTTGGAACCTACCCAATCTGAGGAGCACATTCAAATGTACTCTGATGAAGGCAAGTGATTGTGCACAACCCTTTAAGAAATGAAGATATGCTTTACACTAACTTTATGAAATTCATATTTTCAGATGCACCAGATGTCAGTCAACAATCAAATAAGAGGGGAAGAAACAAGGGCAAAGATCTTGATAGGATATCAAGAGCATTAAGTTGTAAGATTCCAATCCAAATTTCCGAAGGGAAGAAACAGCCCGAGGCACCTATGCAAGCTACAAAGCTTGCATCAGAGGGTGGGATCATACTAAGGCAGCATATACCAGTCCTTCCACATTGGAAAGAGTACAAGAATGACCAGTCTCACCTTACGGACTACATTGGAAAAGTTGCAGTAAGTATATCAACTCTTGGCCAAAAGTGAAATCCCTTTCTGTTTTCGTTGTTCTGTTGTTTCTCGTTGTATTCACATGTCTCTTGTGTAATGTGTATGTTGTTTATTAGGGTCAATTTACCATGGACACCAACTCAAAGGCAGTCACATCTGCATGTGCTGATTTGCTCAAGTCTGGACAACGACAGATGAGGTACAGGCTTAAAAAGCGCTACTTTGATGGTGTACCACCAAATAAAGTGAGAACCACTAGCCCGCTGAAGCAAATGACCGATGAGCAATGGAGAGCGCTGGTGCAGATGTGGTCCAACCTAAACCACATGGTATGAAAGTAATTGGTTCATTTGCTTAGTTATCTGTTACTTGGCGTGTTTTACACTAATCTGTCTTTCTGTAGGACCGTTGTGAGAAAAATAAACTGAACCATGAGAAAGTCCAGTTTCAGCAGCGGACCGGCTCTCATTGCTACATTGCACACTGTCATGCCGTTGTAAGTACTTACAAAAATGATTTTCTTATACATTTGTTATGAAACCCTTCCATGCCATGTTGGAAGTTTACAGTTTGCAATGATTTGAACATTTCAGAAGAAAGAGAAATATAAAGATGTAGAGCCCACTGCAATTGACCTCTTCAAAGAGTGCCATAATAGCAAGAAACTTGGTTTTAGTGAGCCAGTGAAGAAAGTAATTGTTAGTCACCACTTGTTCATTTCTTTTCTACATAAGTATACTGTAAATAATAACACTTACGTGTAGTCATCTATTGCTAGGCTGATATGGAAGCCATCGTGGCTCAACCAGTGGAAGATGGACAAGAATCAAAGTCTCCTACTGCAGCTGTTTTTGAAGTGCTCGGTGACTCAACCAAATTACTTCAACATGTGGGCCTTCAAACACCCTCACAGAAAAGCTCGAGACGAGGCATTTCTTCGCGTGTGGAAGAGCTTGAAGATGAACTTCACATTGAGAAGCAAGGAGCATCCCAACTTCGAGACCAACTTGAAGCTCAGCAGCAAGACTTGGATGCCTTGAAGAAGAAGACAGAAGAATCCGAAGCAGCTAGGAAGAACAGCTTAGAAGAGATTGGCTTTTTGAAGTATAAGATTGCAGATACTGATGCCCTCCTTCGTCGTTTGCTAAACTGCAATCAGGGTCAGGTGAACCCTACTCCCTAAACTGATGTTGTTTGTGGTTTGATGGCACTGTGATCTGGGATACTGTTATTTTGTGAACTTTGCTGGATGTTGCTTGTGGTTTGATGTAGTTTTTTATTTTGTGAACTGTGATCTGGGATACTGTTATTTTGTGAACTATAACCTGGGAACAATGTGTTGGATGTTGCTATTATGACATGACATGAACTTATTGTATATGCTTGTAATGTTTTTGTCTGTATGGATGTGCTGGGCCAAACCGTTGTGAAATTAGAAAATGGGTTTCTGAATTGGCAAAGGGCCTAGCCCTAATAAAACTGGGCTATCTGGGCCAAAATGGTTTTAGCCCAGCAATATATTGCGCTTTTAAGAATGTCAAAATGGACTACATCCAAAAAACGTCAAAAATGGCTACCCAAAAAAATTTGGGCCTGCAATTTGGGCTAACCTAAAATAAGTTGGGCCTACATAATTGAATCAAAATGGGCCTTGTAGAAATTATGACGAAAATTAACAAGGGCCTAACTCACATTATGACGGTAGACATCGTCACAAACCAACACCCACGTCAGATCCTGCGTGGCCTGACCAGGCTACCAATGACAATAAGAATCTGACGTGGCAGCGTCATAAAATTCGTGGCGATAATGGTTTCGTCACTAAGTATGTGACGATTTCGCTACTTCGTCACAGAAACCTATTAGCAACGCACTATAGGTGACGATTCAATCTTTCGTCATGGGAGCGTCACAGATCCCATACTGTGACAAAAAAACACAGATCCGTGACGAATTCTGATTGTCACCGTTCAGCGGATTTCTTGTAGTGTCTCTACATATATTATTCGGTTTAGCTTCCTGGTCTAGTGACAAAGCTTTTGTAACTTGTTCTTCTTCGTCGGAGTTGAGGCTGATGGTGACGGCATCCATTATTCGATTATCTTTCCTCTTGATGGGGTAATTTTCCACATAATGTCCCTGGTCACCACATCTGAAACACTTGTCTTTCTTCTTCTGAGTGTCTTTACTTAGTGCAAGGCTGCTATTATTTTCATGATGATGGCTTCTCTTTGACTTTTCTCGTAGAGTGAAGTCATGTGATGGCTGGTACACATGGTTGGGGCTATTGTGAGCATCGATTATTATTCTTCCCTTCTTACTTTTGACTATGGCAGTGGTCTTGCTTCTATCCATTGGGCCTAATAGGACTTTCCAGAAAAGGTGAGAGGGACCAACATGAGACGAGTGTCACATCGTAGAGATAAGATACTCTAACCCACTAAACTTCTATAAGAGTATACCCTACAAGTTGGGGTGATACAGAACCACATAAATTTTTGAAAGCAAATTTTTCCTGTGACTGCGAAATAGGACACCCGAGAGCAAGAAGGCAGTACACAGGGCCAAAGTAAAATCTGGCGACAATACAACGTCTACGTTGGGAGCACACATAAAGAGAGTGCAGGGTCCATATACATAGTCTATTTTTATCTCCTCAACCTCAAATTACCATCAATGATAATAAGACATATGTATGATCACCTCACTACTTTATTAATTCTCACATCCACAATTGCTATCAACAATTAACACTAGAGAAAAGAATCTCATGCCACAACCTCAACCCTTACCATACACAAGGGACGAATCCCATTCCACGACCACATCCACAATCCTCATACCACAAGTAGCTCACATGAGCCAATTCCACATTACAACTAGAAAGTTGTATATTTCACAAAATAACATCACCACAATATGTTGCATATGTATGCAAATGAATCTTTCCACAATGCAATGCATTTGAATGCTTCATGCTATGCTCCACATCACTCTTGCCAGGGCAGGAATTGTAGTTCATCGTATTACGGCAATATACGATGCTTCCACGGGCGAAGAGGTGCATCGTATTACGGCAATATACGATGTTGTACCGGTACGGTCGCGGCTAAGTGCGGCGACATCCACATATGCAAATGACATGATATGACATGAATGATATGATAATTCATAAATCTCATTAATTCATCCACAAGGAGCATTATCATACTCTCAACATCTCCACATCCACCACATGTTAATTTCATGTCCACATTATATCAATAAGCAAGAATTACACATATCTACTAGCATAATATCAACATATCAATGTTTGCTATCATCTCCACAATTAAAAATATCATGAAATCATGGCATCATGTATCAAATTAAGATAATAATGTAAATTGTAAGTAGAAGGAATAACAAGTTAAACGGTAGCAACCACCGCTACGTTCACTTGCCTCAATCCGACGAAGCGAAGACCAACAAAATTCAAGAGCGCTCAGGGACAAGACCACATGTCCATAAGACAACTCTCAGCACACTACCACAGCATACAAGCATGACATAAATATATAAAACATAGCTAGAAACCCGAACCCGCTCAATCTCTACTCCGCCCAACAAACCAACATAATACCCTCTGCTGCAGCGCTGCTTCACAATTTCGTATCTTTAAAAATATATATATAAATACAGCAAATGATATCTCTCTGGATTCATGACTTAAAAACCTACAATTTTCATGTAGAACACCTATTTTTATTCAGATCACAACTAGATGTAATTTAATGCCCAAAACAGAGGAAGAACTCTGTTCTGGCAGATTGGACAGCAGTATTCAAACGCGTGCCAACGACAGCACAGAGGACTAAACATTATGAAATTTATACAAAAGCTAAACCTCTAAATTATCCACAACTTTCTCAACTACGGCCATGACCAGAAAATTCGTTTACTATTTTTAATCTGCGGATTACCGTCGGACTGTACCAATCTGTCCGCCTGACGGACAGCGGTATTACCGTCTCCGTATCTCCCAGATCCCACGGTAGAAAACTTTGGAAAAAACACAGCAGATACACATGGAAGTTCTCTACAACTTTCCTTTTGGGACAACCCACAGAAAAATTCTTTTACTATTTTTAATCTCCGGATTACCTCCGGACTGTACCAATCTGTCCGCCTGACGGACAGCGGTATTGCCGTCTCCGTATCTCCCAGATCCGACGGTAGAAAAATTTGGAACAAATACAGGAGATACATATGAAAATCCTCTATAACTTTCCTTTTGGGAAGACCCACAGAAAAATTCGTTTTCTAGATCAAAACTGCACGACAAGCCGCACGGCGCGAATCGATCTAAAAGCAGTCAGCGTCTAATCTCTAATCGGGCATTTGATCTATTATCTACCAACAAATTCCGTGTCAAGAACCTTAATTAATCCTTAAAACAGAGGATTTGGGATGAGAAAAAATTACCTAGGTGAAGATTTTCCCCAAAATTTTCCTCCTCTTCTTCTTCTTGTTCTTTCTCCCCTTCTTCTCCTTCCTTCTTCTCCTTCTCCTTCTTCTCCTTCTCCTCCAATGGCGGGCTGTAGGGCAGCAAAAGGGAGGGAGGTGCCAAGGGGCTGGGGGCGGCCAAAGGGTGGGGGAGGGTGGGAGGCCAAGAGAGGGGTTTATAAAGGGGTGTTAGGGTTTGGGAGGGGTGCAGGCCTCCATTTGGGCTTGCTGGCCCAAAGCGGCTTGCCCACCCCTCCAGACAGCCCAAAATATCTAAATTAAATATTTTAATTTATTTAATTTATTTTACAAAGTTCTACCATTCATATCTTTCCCTTCCCGCAATTTACCGAAAAACCGGCTACTCCGCGATTGTTTTGAAAACTTACGCCGTAACGACGTTCGGAATATTACATTCTCCCCACCTAAAAAGGATTCGTCCTCGAATCTTGCTTCTCAACCCGCGAGACACAAAAAAAAGAACAAGGAAAGAACAACCACAGAATGGAGCATTCCAAGATAGAACATCCCAAGGGAACAACAACTACGAGTTCTCACCCGCCCTCGAAGAACTCGGGTCCTTCTTCTACATTTGAACTTCAAGCTCCACGTCACCTCCTGCTAGGACTGATTCGTCAAGTGGGCCTCCACATATCTGGTGGCTCTCTTCCTCATGTCCAACTCTGACGAGTCCACGACACGCGCCAGTCAACGCCGAGTGCCCGCAATTCTTTTGTCGGCTTTGAGCGGCCAACAGATCATGCGGTTCTCACAAAAATATAAAGCCACTATCTAAAACCATACTCTTTCTTAGAATATTTTTCTCTATATATTATAATCGGGATAATACATTGTACCCCTTTTAAAGAATTCAACCACACATTCCACTCATAACATTTCTTGAAGCATAAACAATAACTATTACAAATGTAACACAACCACAAGAAGAATGAAGCATTCTCAAGCAACACACTAGCAACTAGCTTTCCTTCAAAGGACCACGGTCCAAATCAAAGGATTCACAATAAAACCATTCACACTCTCCAAATAGATATTTGGAGAATTCACACTGCACAAGCCAAGAGTGAAAATCACTCGACAGACCATAACAATCATTTTCTTTTCCTAATTGGAAAAGAATATACCACAACATATAACAGCTCAATTTGCAAATGACATCTGCCCTAAACACACAGCTTAAACAATAATCAAGAGAGCTTATTACTGCTCGAGATATTATTAATTTCCCAATCCATTCCCCTTAAAAATATTAACTTCATTGAACCAAGGATTTTCAAATCATCGCCCAACACACCAACTAGTTGCCATACACCTCTTAAAAGACTTTGCAACCCAAATTAATTACCCCTTTCTTGGAGAGGCAAAAAGGAGTAAATTTCAGCACAAAGTAAGATGTTACCATCTGTAATAAACGCAAGACCAAGAGAAAAAAAACAAAGATCTTGGACAACAAAAGATAAGACCACAGTTGAAGGCACATGCATCCTCAAGAAGAACAATATCAAATCTCAACAAATAAGAGTACAATATTGCCATTCGAGCTCAAGAAGCTCTCACGCGGCGAAAATATTGTCATTTGAGCTCAATTAACTCTTATGCGGCGAGAAAAAGAAGTCAAACACACCTAAAAAATGCACAACTTGACTTTAACCTCCAATACTTTTACCACACTCTTTCTTTTAATAAAAAGGATAATTTTCTTTGATTACGGTATCACCCTGACAATTTCAACAACAGAGAATTGAAGACCACAACACATTAATTCTTTAAGAACTAATAAAACCTCTCAACACGACACTTTGCTTAAAAACAATTTCAGCTACCACATAAATCATGAGATCAAAAAGATCGCGTACATAATTCTCAAAACTTTTGATTTAAATAGTATCATGGAAGTTATCAAATTCTTTTATTTATAGAACATTCAACATTATCATCACAACTACATACTAACCATCATACCAACATCATAATATTACATTCTTAACAAGCATCATCATATCCTCAAATCTCTTCACAAACTTTTTTCAAAAAGAAACACAAGGAATCACTTCATCATGTTTCTATTATCTACATAAGATTGCGACTACTTAATCTAGGAAATCCTAGTGCATAAGCCACCATAATAGAACAAAGCTCTTAAACAAGATTATACTAGAATATGGCAATCTCGCAAAATATGCTAGTATAAATTTTTTATAAGATTCCATATATTCAATTCTTATTGATGCTCAACTCTAATTTAGCACAGATTGATTGTACTCTAATCATTACTGGCAATAATTGATTATTATTTTATCATAACAACATTCATGATCCTAACTCCATTTTGCAATCATAAAACAATCATGAGCATAGATTCAATATTTCATCTTATGTTCAGCAATTAGAACGAAATAACTTTAAACTTCAATAATACCAGTTTTGTAAGATAAGATTCTACAAGTCAATACATCAACCTTCATCTATTTCTTTATACATATTTCAACAATTCAGCATGATGAAAGATATATGAAACTAGCAATTGAACATGCTCATACAATATTTAAATAAATGACAGATTAAAGGTTAATATTTCCAAGACAATATCCCAACACCTCCTTACTTAATCATTCCAAATGGTCAGATTAATTACTAAAGACAGACATAATTCAATTTATCCAACATGATAAAAATTTAGGCAATCCCGATAATCATTCTAATTCTTTTTGAACACTCCTCAAGAACTCCATGAGTTCCAATCATGTTTAAACAATTTCTTAATCACAGTTCTTAAATAAACTATTACAAGGCAATATCAAAATTAATCAGCTACACTTCCAAGGATGATAGTTGAAATTAATTATGCACCACGCTAACATCTCAACTTGATAATTCATACCTTATGAATTAGTTTATATAATTACCACCTTCCACTTAAGCATAGCAAAACACCACAAAGAGTTTTAACACTCTCTTTTAGAAAGGAGAGGAAATAAATTTCAACACTCAAAATAATCTAGAAGAAATACATAGACCCAAGGCTTTCACATATCAATGAGTTTTGCAACTCAAAACTGGCATTACTAAAAGAAAATACCAAGCAAACCAATAAGTCATGAATCACAAACAAGACAAAACTCCTACGGGGGGACTAACCTTACAAATCAACAATAGGCAGAGGTAGCAAAAGTAACTCATTAGTCCGAAAAGAAACAATATCTGCTTCAAGAAACAGGTAGAGACCAATTGCATACCCTCAACTGCAAGAACCACAAACTCAAAAGAAATTCATTAACTGCAATAGGCCAAGAATTGGCCGAAATCAACTTAATGATAATAGCAATTTTTCTATGAAACTCAACCGCAACATCTGCATTTAAGTTACTCGAGGTAACTACATTGCTATCCCCATACTGCAAACAGTGAAATAATCTGGCAAAGCCAAAGCAGCACAAACAACATCTACATCTTAACATTGACTATTCTCACTCATAACAGTCATATGAGCAAATCATAATCATACAAGATTATCAATAAGCATACAAGATTATCTCATAATATAAATCATCAATGCAACATGTCAAAAGCATAAATGCAATGCTTGACTCATCCCATCCTACTGTGCACCAGTGTGTCAATTTAATAGTTTAATTACCACGGACCTAAAGCCCGCTCTGATACCAACTGTAACACCCCAGGATCCACAATACCTTGGGATACTACTAAAACTGCTCTACAACTAGCCAATTTACAAGATAAATTAAACTGGCAACATTTAATTAACAGGATAATATAAGCGGAAGCATAATCAACTAGTAAATAACAGAATAATGAGAACAATTTAATATTGATAATCAACTTAACAATAATAACCAAAGGAACATTTCCATGTTCAACATTAATAAGGAGAAACATTGATCAATATGATAACTAAACAAGAACTAGAATTCTTTCTACTCTATTTCAGCATTAGGATTATCATCCAAGTGCATCTGTGCGGTGCCACTCTACCCTTCCCAATGCATGCTCAAGGTCCACCTGTAGGGAGGGGGAAGCAAGGGTGAGATAAAAATCTCAGCAAGCAAACAGTTTAACAAGTTATTCAAACTACAAACAATTAAACATCAACATTTATAATTCCATACAACTACAACCACAATTCATGTCCATAATTATTAATCACCATAAACTTCCATGAATCATACCTCTTCAATTTCAGATTTAATTGGCATATGAATGCAGTCATTTTATCAACAATTATATGCAAATGAAACATTTAATCTTCCATAACTACAATAGATTAATCATCAACATTTATTCTTCCATAATAACAATGTTTATATCATCAACCTCAAATTACCATCAATGACAATAAGACATATGTATGATCACCTCACTACTTTATTAATTCTCACATCCACAATTGCTATCAACAATTAACACTAGAGAAAAGAATCTCATGTCACAACCTCAACCCTTACCATACACAAGGGACGAATCCCATTACACGACCACATCCACAATCCTCACACCACAAGTAGCTCACATGAGCCAATTCCACATTACAACTAGAAAGTTATATATTCCACAAAATAACATCACCACAATATGTTGCATATGTATGCAAATGAATCTTTCCACAATGCAATGCATTTGAATGCTTCATGCTATGCTCCACATCACTCTTGCTAGGGCAGGAATTGTAGTTCATCGTATTACAGCAATATACGATGCTTCTCAGCGAAGAGCTGCATCGTATTCTGACAATATACGATCTTTGTCAGATCATGATCGCGCTAAGTCTTGACAACATCCATATATGCAAAGGACATGATATGACATGAATGATATGATAATTCATAAATCTCATTAATTCATCCACAAGGAGCATTATCATACTCTCAACATCTCCACATCCACCATATGTTAATTTCATGTCCACATTATATCAATAAGCAAGAATTCCACATATCTACTAGCATAATATCAACATATCAATGTTTGCTATCATCTCCACAATTAAAAATATCATACAATCATGGCATCATGTATCAAATTAAGATAATAATATAAATTGCAAGTAGAAGGAATAACAAGTTAAACGGTAGCAACCACCGCTACGTTCACTTGCCTCAATCCAACGAAGCGAAGACCAACAAAATTCAAGAGCGCTCAGGGACAAGACCACCTGTCCATAAGACAACTCTCAGCACACTACCACAGCATACAAGCATGACATAAATACATAAAACATCGCTAGAAACCCGAACCCGCTCAATCTCTACTTCGCCCAACAAACCAACGTAATACCCTCTGCAGCAGTGCTACTTCACAATTTTTTATCTTTAAAAATATAAATATAAATACAGCAAATGATACCTTTCTGGATTCATGACTTAAAAACCTACAATTTTCATGTAGAACACCTATTTTTATTCGGATCACAACTAGATGTAATTTAATGCCCAAAACAGAGGAAGAACTCTGTTCTGGCAGATTGGATAGCAGTATTCAAACGCGTGCCAACGACAGCACAGAGGTCTAAACATTATGAAATTTATACAGAAGCTAAACCTCTAAATTATCCACAACTTTCTCAACTACGGCCATGACCAAACAATTCATTTACTATTTTTAATCTCCAGATTACCGTCGGACTATACCAATCTATCCGCCTGACGGACAGCGGTATTTCCATCTCCGTATCTCCCAGATCCCACGGTAGAAAAATTTGAAAGTCAAACAGGAGATACATATGGAAGTCCTCTACAACTTTCCTTTTGGGAAGACCCGCATGAAAATTCGTTTACTCTTTTTAATCTCCGGATTACCGCCGGACTGTACTAATCTGTCCGCCTGACGGACAGCGGTATTGCCGTCTCCGTATCTCTCAGATCCCACGGTAGAAAAATTTGGAAACAATATAGGAGATACATATGGAAATCCTCTATAACTTTCCTTTTGGGAAGACCCACAGGAAAATTCATTTTCTATATCACAACTGCGCGACAAGCCACGTGACGCGAATCGTTCTAAAAGTTGTCAGCGTCTCATCTCTAATCGGGCATTTGATCTATTATCTACCAACAAATTCCGTGCCAAGAACCTTAATTAATCCTTAAAATAGGGGATTTTGGATGATATTTTCCCCAAAATTTTCCTCCTCTTCTTCTTCTTCTTCTTTCTCCTCTTCTTCTCCTTCCTTCTTCTCCTTCTCCTTCTTCTCCTTCTCCTCCAATGGCGACGGTGTGGGGCAGCAAAAGGGAGGGGAGGCGCCAAGGGGCTGGGGGCGGCCAAAGGGTGGGGAGGGTGGGAGGCCAAGAGAGGGGTTTATAAAGGGTGTTAGGGTTTGGGAGGGGTACGGGCCCCATTTGGGCTTCTTGGCCCAAAGCGGTAGCCCACCCTCCGGACAGCCCAAAACATCCAAATTAAATATTTTAATTTATTTAATTCATTTTACAAAGTTCTACAATTCATATCTTTCCCTGCCCGTAATTTACCGAAAAACCGGCGACTCCGCGATTGTTTTAAAAACTTACGCCGTAACGACGTTCGAGATATTACATCCGCATCAGAGATCCAATTAGAGTCACCGTATCCTTCTAATACAGAAGGGTGTACAGTATAATGTATTCCAAAAGATGTTGTGCCTCTCAAGTAGCGCAACACTCTTTCAAATGCCTCCTAGTGATCATCTCCTGGGTTAGAAGTAAACCGACTTAATTTGCTCACGGCAAATAAAATGTCAGGTCTTGTGGCACCAGCTAAATACATTAGTGACCCAATAATTTGTGAATATCTTAATTGATATTTTCCTAACCCCTGGTTCTTTCGAAGCTTAATGCTCGTATCATAGGGTGTTGGAGAAACTTTACAATTTTCAAAGCCGAACCGGCTCAATATTTTCTCAGCATAATGGGATTGATTCAAAGTGATCCCATCCTTGCTTTTGATCAATTTAATATTCAGAATGACATCTGCCTCTCCCAAGTCTTTCATATCAAAACACCGAGATAAGAAAGATTTGACCTCGTCAATTACGGTAGAATTTGTTCCAAATATAAGTATGTCATCTACATACAGACATAAGATAACTCATTAACCCCCACCATAACGATAATATACACATTTATCAGCTTCAATCACAGCAATGCCAGCGGATGTCAAAGTTTTGTCAAACTTCTTGCGCCATTGTTTAGGTGCTTATTTTAGGCCATACAAAGATTTCAATAATCTGCATACTTTATTTTCCTGTCCAGAAATCATAAAACCATCCGGTTGATCCATATAGATTTCTTCCTCCAACTCTCTATTAAGGAAAGCTGTTTTCAAATCCATTTGATGAACATGTAGACCATAGGAAGATGCTAACGCAAGGAGCACTCTGATGGTAGTTAGTCTAGCGATAGGAGAATATGTATCAAAAAATTCTTCTCCCTCTCTCTAAGTGTAACTCTTGGCCACAAGTCTTGCCTTGTACTTCTCAATAGTTCCATCAGGCCTTAGTTTCTTTTTAAAGACCCACTTACATCCTACAGGTTTACACCTGATAGGACGATATGTGATCTCCCAAGTCTCATTAGCCATTATAGAGTCCATCTCGGTATGGACTGCCTCTTTCCAATACTCAGCATGAGAAGATGCATAAGCCTCAGAAAGAGTCTTTGGCACATCATCCACGAGGTATACAATAAAGTCATCACCAAAGATTTTCTCAACCCTTTGTCTCTTGCTCCTACGAGGAGCTTCTATGACTAGATTGTTATCTTCCTCAGGGATATCACATATTGTTTCAGAAATGGTGGGAAGTTCAGAAGTTTGATTATTCTCACTTTCAAAATTATCAGATTGAACATTCTCTATTCGTGAAGTACTGCATGCTATTCTCATAGGAAAGATATTCTAAAAGAATGAAGCATCTCTAGACTCTATTATTGTGTTAGCAATAACCTCAGGAGTTTCTGATTTAACTACTAAAAATCTATAGCCCATGCTATTTTAAGCATATCCTAGAAAACTACAATCGACTGTTTTTGGTCCGAGTTTTCTCTTTTTCTGCAATGGTATATTGACTTTTGCCAAACACCCCCAAGTTCGCAGAAATTTAACATTAGGTTTTCTCCCCTTCCATCCCTCATACGGAGTAATCTCACTCTTTTTGGTGATTACTCTGCTTAGGACGAAAGTTCTTGTTAGAATAGCTTCCCCACCATGCCTCGGGCATCTGGCACTCTCTAACATGGCATTAACCAAATCTGTTAGTGTCCGGTTTTCCTCTCGACTACCCGTTTGATTGGGGCGAATATGGTGGTGTAAATTCATGGACTATTCCATACTCAGAATAAAATTGGGAGAATTCATGAGAGACATACTCTCCTCCACGATTAGTCCTCAATCTTTTTATTTTATTTTCTAGTTGGTTCTCAACCTCGGCCTTATAAGTTTTAAAATAGTTTAAAGCTTCATCCTTAGTTTTCAGCAAATACACATAGCAGTAGCGTGTTGCATCATCAATAAAAGTTAGAAAATATCTTTTGCATCCTTTTGTCAATAATCCATTCATTTCACACAAATCTGAATGAATAAGATCTAAAGGTGCCAAGTTCTTTTCATCCTCTAATCCCTTAAAGGGTTTTCGAGGTTGCTTTGCTTGCACACATGACTGGCACTTTGATCCTTTGACAATTTCACATTTTGAAATTAACTCTAATCTGGACATTCTAGCAATACTATCAAAACCAATATGACAGAAACGAGAATGCCAAATATTTGCCTCACATTTATTTAAACCAGTTGCAACATTCAGATTATAATAAGACTCTAAGATATTTAGGCGGAACAAGTCTCTGCTCTCATAGCCTTTACCAATAAATTTTTCGAACTTAGACATAACAATTTTATTTGACTCAAAGACTAGCTTATAACCATCCCTGCATAGGAGAGAACCACTAGCACGGTTCTTCTTTATTGTAGGAGCATGCTACACGTTCTTCAAGTGGATAGTCTTCCCTGAAATAAGCTTCAGATCCACCGTGCCAACACCAAGAACAGATTCTGCCGTTTGACTAAGGTTACAAAGGTTACAAAGGTTGAGTAGTTTGACTAAGCATTTACTACCGTTCTAACATTAGCAAAGAATAATAATATTCTCATTACAGAGACAAAGGAAAACATAAGGTTATAAAGGTATATAGCATTCAAATTCAACAAGGGCATAACAAAGCTAGATTAACTAATTCCTTAAGACAGAAGTTATTGTTTTATGTAAATAGCAATGCAATTCGGGGTTCACACGGGGGAGAATGAATATCTGGAAGATTGGTTGGAAACAATTGCTAGAAAAATATTTGGACCAAGAAAAATAGAATGAATTTTATGGAGAATTTACAAGGTTTGAATTTGAATTTTAGAAGTGCTTAGAAAATTTGGAATGGAACTGAGGCTGTGAAAATAAACTAGGTACTAGAATTTAAAATTTAAATTTTGAAAAACCAAATAAACTTCAAATATTTAAAAGGATGGTAGAAATAGATAGTTTGAAATTTTTGATGAATTTATAAATTTGAATGGGCTCAATCGGAGTTAAAACGAAAGAGAACGGGCCCTCGGAAGTTTGAAAAGAGAGAAAAAGAATAAATTAGATTTCTGGAATTATTTTTGAACTGAAAAACCGATTTATGACATCAGCAAGAGAATTTCTTTTCGGCCGAATTATTTTTCAACAGGATAATGGCTTTATGACGTCAGGCTGGCGTCAGCCATGACTTAACAGAGACTGACCAGTGGGCCCCGTCTATGTGGACCAAGTCCACGGATCAGATAGAGGGCTGAGGTGGCAGGAAGGGTGACATAGCACTGATGTGGCTAATGACTAGTCAATTTTGCTGACGTGGCAGACAAGTGGCGCTGACGTGTCTGCCACGTGGCTCGGGAAGGCTTTGTTGCTGACGTGGCATCCACGTGTCACTGACGTGGCATCCACGTGGATCGGGTTTGATGAGGTGACATCACATGTGGCTTCCACTTGGGCCGAAGGGGGAGGTGGCGCTGTCCGAGCGGGCGTGGCATGCCACTGGGCGCCACACGGCAGCCACGTCGGCTCCCACGCTAAGGTGGCATCGCCAGCTAGGGCTGCGCACGGGGACCGAGGGGCACCGACGAACGGCGGCGATCGGCGAGTAGCGCAAAAGAGAGAGGGGAGCGAGGGGAATTTGCCGGTACCCACGGCGGAGCTCGAAGATGACTGGAGGCAGTCGACAACGACAAGGAAGCGACGGCGGTGCACGGTTCCGACGGCGATGGGTCTCCGGCGGTGGATTTGCGTGGTGGACGAATGAAGAGTGTCTGCACGGCGACGAGGAGGGTGAAGGAGGCGGCGGCGAGGGCCGAGGTGGACTGGGACGCCGGCAATTGCTCGCCGAAGCACGGTGCGGTGGCGTGGAAGGAGAAGCACGGTGCGGCGACAGCTCGGGCATGGAGAGAGGGGAAAATTGGCTTCGGCGCACGGGAGGGTAAAAGGAGGGAGGACGGGTGCGGGAGGTTTTTATAGGGCGGCGAGGGGAACGGCCGACGGTTTGGCTCGCCGGAGAGGAGGAAATAGGAAACAGGCGGCGGCGGCGGCGGTTATCGGGGTTTAAAGGAGGGGAACACGGGCAGAGGTGTGTGGGATTAAAGAGGCGCACTAAAGGGCCATTAATGGCAGGGAGTAACGGACGGAGGGCAAAGAAACGAGCTCGGGCGCAGGCGGCAATAGCGGCGACGCAAGGAAGAAGAAGGGAGGGGAGAAGGCGACTGACAGGCGGGACCCATCTGTCGGCGAGAGAGAGAGGAGATGGGAGCAGCGGACAGCCGGATGCGGATCAGATGGCCAAGGGGAAAAGGAGGGGTGGACGAGGGAGATGGGTCGGGATGGTACGCGGCGGATCCGGGTCGAACACGTGTCGACCCGAGGGAGGGAAGGGCAGAATGCGAGCGGCGACATGGACGAATCCAGACCATCCACGCGTCGACCGGAGGGAGAGAGCGGGGTTTTGAATTTTATTTTTTTGATTTTTGGATTTTCAGAAAACCCGAGGAAATTCATAAAGCTCAGAAAAATATGAAATAAATTCCAACAATTCCTGAAAAATTCATAGAAATTCTTGGAGATATTTTAGACTTTAGGAAAATATTTTTAATTCAATTTTGGCCTTCGAAAATTTTATAAAATACCTTTATGTCTTTTTAAAATTGAATTTTAATTCCAAAAAATTCTATAAAATGTTTTAGACTTACTAAAAATATTTCCAACTTAAACATGGTATTTTAATTTTTACAAAAAATACTTTTAACTTTAAAATTAATTTTTAAAATCCAAACAAACATAGAAAAATCCAAATAGGATTCAAATACTTTAAAATAATTAATTTGAAATTAAATTTTTAAAGAAAGCAAATTTTTGGGATGTTACAAACCTACCCCCCGTAGAAAGAATCTTGTCCCCGTGATTTGAACGGAGTAGGAAAAAGAAAGGAGAAGAAAAAGCTGCTCTTGGTTCTTTGTTGTGCTCTCACGCTGCTTTTTTTGAACCAAATTGAAACTTACCAAGCATGACTACTGGCTTCGGGGCACCTTTTGTGGTGATGTGGTTAACTCGTCCCCTTCCTTGTGATTGCAGAGTTCTTGGCGCTTTTCCTGCAGTTAGAGATACTCTGCATCTTTGTCCTACAGCTGGAGCTCGCGCTGGTGTATTTCCCAGGTTGAAAGGAATTGGAGTGATAGCCTGAGGCTTCTGTGGATAATTGCTAGCATAATACCCCATCTCGTGACATCGGAAACATTGCACCCCTGCTGCTGATATGTTATTTTTCTAAGGTTGGACTCTATTATAGATGTGGGGTTCTTACATCTCTGAACGAGGCACATATCCTGGAGTTCTTGGTGCATCTGTTGCTGCTGGAGCTTTGTTGAACAGGGGTGGATTCATTCGGGGTCTTAAACTACTTGCATTATACTGTGTCTGAAAAGCCATATTTCTGTTACGAGATTCCTGCAATTGATATTGAGCATCTTCCTGAACAAGAGCCTTGTTAACTAGGTGCTGGAACATTGGAAAGTCATTTGACACCAACTGCACTTTGAGGTTGGGGTTGAGACCTTCCATGAAGCGCCAAATCCTGGCTCCCTCTGTTGCAATATCTTCTGGTGCATATCTAGATAGCTGAGTGAACCTGTTCAGATACTCTGAAACATTGAGGTTTCCCTGCTGCAGCTTGTGAAACTCTCTTTTCTTCATCTCCATTATTCCCATAGGAATATGTGCAGTGCAAAAAGCTTCAACAAAATCAGCCCACGTGATGGTTTGCACATCTTGATGAGCAGAATAGTAATTTTCCCACCAATTAGCAGCGATTCCTTTTAGCTGATGTGCAACGTACAATACTTTCTCGTGGTCATTGCACTGAGCCAAAATCAGTTTCTTCTCCACATCCTTGAGCCAATCGTCAGCCTCTAATGGATCTACTGAACCAGCAAAGGTAGGCGGTCTGGTCCTCATAAACTCTCCTAACTTGGACTGCGGTGCTTGAATGGGTGCCTACTGAACTTGGTGGACTTGGTTCTGAGGAAGGGCTTGAAGAAGTTGTAGTTGCATATCCATCATTTGTTCCAAGTTAGGGGCTTGAGCAGGAGGTGGTGGAATTGGAACATTGCTTTCTAGTTGGGCATTGGCACTACGACTGTTGCCTACGTTGTTCCTTGTGTTCACCATCTGAAGTGGTAACCGGGGTTAGCAAAAGATAAGAGGAGGAAACTAAACAACATCCCAAACAAACACACAAGAGAGAAACAAACAACAATTAGGAGAAGCGTAGCTTGAAATCAAAATAGTTTTTAATGATGACTGTACTACAAGTATACAAACACTTGGTACAATCCAACTAGCACACAAACAAGTAATATATAAGCGTTCTAAAATTGTACGACTTTACATGGGTACTACAATTAGAGAACTACTCATCATTCCATCATGATGACACGCCTCTCTAGGTGCTTCTCAAATGCAACCTCACTGAGCCATCTATAGAAATTATAGAGGGAAGATAATACAATTACCATTCCAAAAATGAAATAAGCAGATAGAGAAGGAAGAATACCATGACGAAGGTAAAGATAGAAAGACAAGAAAAGGCAAGGATAGTACATTATTAAAATTTTATTTTATATTGAAGCTCTTCTATTAATGACCATTCTAACTAGGTCACGGCCTACAGTCAAATTGGCTCGGATACCATCTCTGCCGAGACCCCGGATTTCCGAATCCGGACCCTCTGTGTATTACTCCCTCCGTCCAAGTTTATAAGGTCTATTTTCATTCTACACATATACCAATGAATGTTTTAAGTGACTAAAGTACCCTCAATCACCTCCTTAATTATTATATTTAATGCTTTTATTTTATGACACCTCTTTTGTATTTAATCACCTTCTTGAGTACATGCACCATGCATGCATTCTTTCATATTAATGGAAAGCACTGCTACGGAGCTCAAGCCATAATCCATTAGTGCTTTTGTGCATGCATGCAAATTCACTGCATCACAGCTCTAGTACTACCGCCAAATTATAGAGAACCAATTCATCTCTGCGAACAGGAGACCCGCCAAATTACAGAGATTAGCACCAAATGAAACATGGAATTGGAGTGGTGCCTAATGCAAATTTGAATGAAAAATTAGATAACCGCCTACAAGTTGGCGTAGGAACTTGCATAAATAGAGCAGCAAGGTCTCCTCTCTCAACAAGTTGGCATAGGAACAAACCAAGAAATTTGGATGGGTAGAATTTCTGAACCAAGAAACAATGGAGTCAATAGTTCCAGATCTCAATAATCCAGTCCATGGCCATAGTGGTAACAGACATAAGCTTCAACTCTTATCATTTTATCATCTTTTTTGTTATATATGAGTAATTAATTTTTCATGTTTCTACCATATCGAGTACAGATGTTCTAGACCTTAATGAGCCCGTAGCTGAACTCAATTTTGATGAGCCTAATCAACCTGATTTGATGGTCTTGATGGAAAATGCAGGTTAGTTACTCATTCTTCTTCTTAGTCTTCTTTTGCATGAAGCTGCACATTCTTTTTGACACTGCTTCATGGCTCATATTTTTTTCATTAAAATTTAATTACGTTCCATAGTGCATCATTGTTAAAATTTCATTAAGATTTTTTCTCTTTGTTTTAAATAGATGAAGATGGAAATGGTGATACCCAACCGTCATATGTCCGAACAAGGAACTTCTTATGTGATGATGCACGTAGAGCCATCTACTTGATGATTTTAGAGAGAACTTCTCCAGGTGTAATGAAACATGGAGTGATGAAATCTGTAGCTGCAGATATGGGTGTTCCATTGAGAGTTGTTCAACGTATTTGGACAACAAGGAAGCGTGGTGGTGGAATTCATGCTGTTTGTAAAAAGAAATCAGGAAATTGTGGCCGTAAAAGAATTCATATTGAGCCTCAAGACATCATTGCTATACCTCTTCGTGATCGCACAACTATCCGTGATTTATCACGTTCTTTGCATGTCAAACCGAGCACCTTGTGTAAACGTATTAAGGAAGGGGAATTAAGACGACAAACAAATGATATAAAGTTCTCTTTGACAGAAGAAAACAAGACCACCTAACCGAAGCAGAATGACAGAAGTCTAAGAATGTGTGCTGACTATAGAGGGTTAAATGCAGTAACGATCAAAAATAAATATCCATTGATAAGAATTGACGATCTATTTAATCAACTCAATGGAGTTAAAGTATTTTCAAAAATCGATATGTGATCAGGTTATCATCAACTTAAAATCCGAGAGCAAGATTAAGAGAAGATTGCATTCACAACAAGATATGGATTCTATAAATTTACAGTTGTGTCATTTAGTTTGACCAACACGCCAACACATTTCATGAATCTGGTGTACATGGATTAGTTAAATCATTTTGTGGTGGTTTCTATGAATGACATATTGACTTACTCCAAGACAGAAGAAGAACCCAAACATCTGCACAATGCCTCGACCAAACTCAGAGAGCATCAACTATATGCTAAACTCAGCAAATGTGATTGTTGAATGAAAGAAATTGCATTCATGGGACACATTATTACGGAAAAGTTGAAAAAAAAAGCTGTTATGGAATGAAAACAACCGACAACTGTGGATGAGGTTAGAAGCTTTTTTGGATTGACATGTTATTAACGTTAATTCATAGAAGGATTCTTGTAGATCGCCCATCCACTTACATAGTTAAAAAAGAAAAGCCATTTGAATGGATGGAGAGTTTTCAACATCTGAAGGCTAAACTAACAACAGATACAGTGTTAATACTTCCAATCTAGAAAAAGAGTTTTAGATATATTGTGATGCATTAAGACAGGGACTAGGATGTGTACTAATGCAAGATAGAAAAATTGTAGCTTATGCTTCAAGTCAGCAATGACCCCTATGAAGAGAATTATCCAACTCATGATTTGGGATAATCAGCTGTAGTACATTCATTGAAGATCTGAAGGTATTATTTACTAGGCAATTATTGTAAAATATTTTTAGATCACAAAAGCTTAAAATATATATTCACACAGCTAGAGTTAAATTTGGGACAACAAAGATGGCTAGAATTAATTAAGAACTATAATTGGATCTTCAATACCATCCAAGAAAGGCTGATGTCATGGCAGGTGCACTTAGCAGGAAAACTTACCAGGGCATAACCAGTGAGACAATCCAACCATCTCAACTACAGAATGACATGCAGAAGTTGAATTTAACAATAGCTTAATAGGAATTTATAGCTGCATTAGAGATTCAACCATTATTAACTGATTAGATCAAAGCAGCCCAAGATGAAGACGAAGAGATTCAATAGCTCAAGAAAATAGTTAAGAGGGAAATTCAACTGAATTAACTAAAGATGAACATGGAATCTTAAAACTCTATGGTCGTTAAAGTATACCCAAGAATATGGAATTAAAAGACTTGATACTAGTAGAAACCCATTCATCACAACTTTCAATATATTCTGGTGGAGTGCTATGAAGAAAGAGATAGCTGAGTATGTGACAAAATGTGATGTGTGTCAGAAAACAAAGATAGATCATCAAAGACCGTCAGGATTGCTACAACCATTGCTAGTTCCAGAATGGGAAGTACAATGTCATTAAAATGGATTTCATTACTAAACTTCCCAAAACTCAAGAGGAGTATGATGCTATCTGGGTAACTGTTGATAGGTTAACCAAGGTAGCATATTTTCTGCTGATCAAAAACACCATATGGAAAAGACAAGCTAGTAGAGTTATATCTAACAAAAATTATGGTGTTGTATGGAGTCCCTAAAAGAATTATTTCAGATAGAGGGGTGCAATTTACATCAAAATTCTGGAAAAAATTACACAAAGCAATGGGCACTAATTTAGCATTTAGTACAACATATCATCCTCAAACTAGAGGTCAGACACAAAGAACAAATCAGATTTTAGAAGACATGTTGAGAGTTTGTGCACTTGTATATGGAGCAGCATAGAGTACTCGTCTGCCATTTGCACAATTTTCCTACAACAACAGCTATCAAGCCAACACCTTGGGGAAGGGAACCCCTACGAGCCAGACCATTACGCGGAACGCCCATACCACTTCTGTGCCTTCCAAAATGCAAGGCTAGACTTAGATAACTTTAATCAACTATATGCTAGAGCCCATATAACACATATGGTTGTACAGTGTGACTTAGATGTGCGGCAACAACGTTCGGTCCTTAAATGATTCGGGCGAGAATCTCCCCTATCTACATGCGAGGTTCCACCTCACATTTAACAATTTACCATATAACTCACCCGTGACCAAAACTATGTTTTCATTTGGTTTCATACCAAACTAGTAGAGGTTCCTCCTCTAGGCCAACATTTCGAAACTATCCATATCCATGTGTAAATTTTCCGAAATGTCAAACTTAGTGAAAGCTATTGCTGAGCTAAGCATCTAGACCATATATCAATGTAGTATTCCCAATTTGATACTATATATTGTCTAAACCATGTCCTAGGGGTTACAACAGTGAGGGTATAAAATTTCAAGGAGGTTAAATGCATACGAGTGGTCGTAACTACCATTACCCCACAGTATAGCAGTTTTAATAGAACATACACGCAAGCATAATAGATTTTGCAAACAATATACAATAATTAAAGTACTAGTATCAACATGGTCAAAGGGGTGCTTGCCTTGCTCTTGTTTCTCAGAGAATGTTTCGAATGCGTTTTCGGCATTGTCTAGCGTTGAGTCATCTAACCAGTGAAATTCAGATAAAAGCAAATAAGAGCCAATCAAATGGAGACATGACTAAAATATTTTTGTACAATCGAGAAGATCATGATTTTAGAAGAATTTAGAAACAAAGATTACTAAATTCGGAGTTCGACGACAAAAGTTAAATGAGTTCGGTTTTTGGCTTGGTTTGAATTATTCCTTAGTGAGTACAGAGCTATTTACGACTACCAACGTCGTCAGACGCTTTAAGTACTATTCCACTGACCATGGCACTTCGACTACCAAGATGTTTGTCCTACCGTAGCTTCGATCATACCACTTACACAAAGCCAGTACAACCAGTCTTCGACCACGAAGGTTTTTCGAGCATCGTGCGGGCAGTGCAACTTATGGCTACCAATTATCGACCATTCTATTGATTTTTGATTACCGACTGGGTATTGTTACTTACGACTACCGGTCACGGCTTACGACTATTGACCATGGCTTACGACTATCAACCACGGCCTATGACTATTGATCTCGTTTTATGACTATCGACCACGGCTTACGACTATCGAATATGGCCTATGATGATGATGACGGTGAGTTGAGGCTAGCCGATGGTGGGGAGGGACGCTGGCTTGCCAACTCCGACCTCTACTCCCACTTCCCCCATCCCCAACAGCCCATCCTCCCTCCACAATCTCCATGGAAGCAACCATCGCCGGACAGTAGGTGAGGCACCGGATTCGGCCACCGGAGCCACTCGTGATGGTGGCTCCATCTACTCTGGCCGTGTTCTGGTGCCTGATCTCGCTGGAGGTGATGCGTTCGTCGGTGAGCCAGAGATCCATAGAGAGGAGGCGCCAAAGATCTGGATTGAGAGGAGGTGTCGGTGGGAATGAAAAAGAAGGCAACGGTTCGACTGAGTGAGAGAAAGAAAAGAGAGGGGTGAAAAGAAAAAGGAGAAGTAGTAAAGAAGAAAGAAAAGAAAAAGGGAAATATAAAATATAAAAGAAGGAAAAAATAGGAAAGAGAAAAAACAAAATAAAACAAAATAAAATGTATCCAAAATCACGGAAGTTTATTCTTACCGGTTAACCATCTCATCACCCTCATCCACTCAACCAAACATAAAATTGACTTATCTCATCTACCCAACCAAACAAACTCCTGCATGATCCCATCCCATCCCACCAAATCCTAAATTATCCTATCCCATCTCGCCAAATCCTAAATCATCCTATCCCATTCACCCTCATCCACCTAATCAAATACACCCTAATATAAGCAGTTTATTGAAAACAAACCATTAACATGAGTAGTGCGATGAAGATCTCCCGGCTTACTTTTGCCTGTGTTTCGAAAAAATGTAGGACCACATGGTGTTTCAAAAAAAAAATATGTCGGCTTCTATGTCAAAACAGAAGCTCTTCGTTCCTGATCATATCGTCCTTCTGCAAAGCCTGGCATCAGAACACGGGGTGCCTTGCCAGGCTCAACCATCAACTCGTCCTGTCGGCCATCGGCCTCACCGCGGCGCTCCAGAAAACTAGGCAGACGACCCTGAGCTTTGTAGGGAGGAAAGTCTGCTGACATCTTCAGCACCTTATTATTTATTTTCAGATAAAAATACAAAAATCAACTTGAAAGTACGTCTAAATTTGATTTCCCTCGGTAACTATTTTTTGGCACTCTTTCCTCTCTCTCCCAACTAGTACGCGGTATTTTTTATACTCCCCACTGCTGCTGTTTTCACGTGATTTCCGATAACGTGGCAAGGCGGGCCTTCCAGCGTAGCGTAGCAAGGTGGTCTTTTGTTATGGCATAAGGGGCTTTCTGTCAGGCAGGAGTCCCTCCTAATCGTACTCTACGACAAGTCCGAAGTGACGCACAGCGGTTAGCGACGGTCATTGCGATTGGGGCCGATCTACTTGGGAGCTACTCCTCCCCCTAGGTCGCATCCTCGTTTGATTCTTCACGTTAAACCAGTCAGGTTAGGGAAGAAGACCGAACTGTCTTGGTCGGGTCGAGCACTTTCGCTCCATTAAAAGGTCCTATTCTAACAGCTTTATCGCGCTACAATGGAAGCCACCTCGCCGCATCATCAGAAATTGTATGAGAATAGGAGACGGAGGGGGGAAGTTTTAAAGAACTGCGTACTAGTAGAGAAAGTGCCATGATGTAAGGAGAAATTGAACTCCGATGTACTTCTAGGTGGGCCTTCACAATTGTTTTTCTTATTTTTCTTTTGTTATTTAACGGAAAAGGTAATCTTCATATAATATAACGATGGCTATTATACATGCTTGTTCATTTCAATAAGCATGTATGTTGTTGGTACTAACTAATCCAATCCACCACGCGACTGAAGAGACCATTGCGACGCCGCTATACGTTCCTTATTTTGACTAACACAATCAAAACAATCCAATGATGCAATGATCCAAAGCGCGCCTTGATTACATGGCGTCCAGAGACGTAACGCTAGCTCCAGGATCACTGCTTGATCGCCTTCACTGTCCGGTGCCAAGCATTACTCCGCCCCAGCGGTCTCCAAATTGTACACCGTTAGAATAATCTTGTTTTAGTACCCTCTGTTATTTTAGGAGAGTTTGTGTTTCGTATTTAGGAAGTTTTTGTTATGCGTGCTAGATTTGGTTTGGAATCACTTTTGGATTCATAGTCCTTGTCGAATATAAATAAGTAGTTTGCTCTGGATAAAAAGGGTTACCGTGTAATCAGTTTTAGAGGGAAGTAATTAAAAAACAGCAAAAATCATCAAGTGCTCTCTCTTCCGGCTTCTTTTGTCTCTGGTGTTTCCTTCTCTCCAGCAGGGCGCGTTGCAAGGCCATCATGCGAAGCTGGCGTCGGAGCTGGGAATAGCGGGTCCCGCGGACGCGTCACGTCAAGGGCGCTGTGACGTATTTTTCCGTCGCGTGTAGGTGTAGAGGAGGCGCTGTTCGAGCGGGTCACGTCGAGGGCGCATCCTCTGGACGAAGCGACGACGGAGAAAAGAATCACGAAAAATTCCAACATGCGCCGCGGCATAGAGTTTGTATATGGATTTAAGAATTTAAGAACGGGTTTCCTTAAAATTTCAGTTTCTGAAATCGCATTTTGTGAATGCTAATTTTTGCAATGGCATTCTCGAAACACAGTTCCTTAGAGTGGCATATCTATGGCACTGTTTAGGTTCGTTTCTAAAAACTATTTTTCTACAGTAAATATATTTTCTAGAATATCTAGATTTTAAACGAAGTGTCTTTTTAAAGTAAGATATACTAACTTTGATTATATCAACTAAATTCATATTGAGTGTCTCTCTTTACAAACCGCAGAGTGTCTCTCTAGCCAAATCCAAAACCAAAAGCAGCCTATATGACACATCCAATGGACAAAATGAAGGGCTATGATTAAACTACTTACCAGGGATATCTTCACCGAGTGACATTTTTAGATTCCCAATGCTTCCCGATCCTGAACTTTGCGATGATGATATCATGTGTGCTTTTGAAGCTCAGTGAACTAGATAGACGTCCCTGGGCTTTGCAGCCAATTGTATATCCTTCTATTACAGGAGTACAAGCAATCCCATTCTCTATTTTTGCATTATGTAAAGTTGTACTACAGTTGAATTATTGCTATTATGTATAACATGCAAGATCCATTTATGTGTGTAGATGACTCCACATGACCATATTGTAGCCCAACAACAGAGCATTTTAATGGCACATACAATTTTTGGTGGACCATCAATTCTTATCAATGCAATGGACCATTGGATTCATTGCACACTACTACAAAACAAATTATACTGGACGCCTCACCACAGACAGTTCATATGAAGCCGTCTGTGCTTTCATTATTACAGATGGTTCATGACCAAAACCATCTCTGAAACTATCACAGACGGTAAGGTTTAAAAGCCGTCTGTGACATACGCATTATCACAGACGATTTTTAATTAGAATAGTCTATGAAACTGTCATAGACTGTTTTTATTTACATCCATCTGTGTTTTATCCTTTGTCGTATGAGCTATAGAAGCTACTGAGATGAGAGACAAATTCAAGGCAAATTTATTACAAAAGTCCGAAAAAAAGAGATTACCAGATCTTAGTCTTCTAGACTTTATATGCTTCTTCTTCGACTTTTGAAGTTGGAGGATCAGCCGCTAAGTTCTCGAATACCGTGAAGATTGTCCTTACTCTCTCCACTTCCTCCTCTAGCCTGGGCAAATCATTAGCATGGAATCTCAAAGAGGATGCCATGATAATTTTCCTCATAATCGGCCGCTTCTGCTTGATCGGTAATGTTATCCTTATGTCTCTTCACTGCCTCAAGAGCTTCTTCTGCTTTATACACATTGCAGAGAAGAACGAGGCTGAGAGCAGTTTTCCTTTCCTGAGTGGCAATGAAACACCTCCATCGACGGCAGATGATGAGGTCCAGCTGATGGATGGAAGCAGGTCGAGGAAGGAGAGCAGGGCGTGAGCGGAGGAGCTGCTCCAGACGTAAATTGTTGCCGTCTGTGTAAGGTTGCGGCTGAACAACTCATGATGGATAGATGAGAGGAAGGAGATCAAAAGAATATTACATGCCATTATTGAGAAATCTAATGAAGAAGATGAGGAAGAGAACAGTTTAGAAGAGCTGGATTAGGGCACATATATTTAAGCGTTATCACAGACGGTTCGCATACCAGACTGTCTCTGATATTAATGTCATAGATGGTTCGTATAACAAACCGTCTCTGGTATGTGCCTTATCACAGATGGTTCGTATAATAAACCGTCTCTGATATGTGCATTATCACAGACGGTTCATATAACAAACTGTCTCTAATAATGACACATCACCTTTCCACCGGCAGTTACGCATGAGTTCATTTACTAGCTTCCTGCATCCTTTCCTCGACGACGCCGACTACCATCGTGAGCTAGTGCCTTCGTTGTGACACTATGGTTGACTGCAAACACACTCTTGTCGTAAGTATCATAAGAGTGTCTTATACAGTCTCACCGTCATGCCATGAAGGTGGCGCTACCGCCACCTCTCCATTGCCAGTAATATCCGGCCACCATCCAATGTTTTCCCCTCTCTTCCTTGATGGTAGGCTTCAAGGACATCGCGTGTTGCATCCAGCTTGTTCCTCGACGACACCGACTACCACCGTGAGCTAGCACCTCCGTTATGATACCACGGTCGATTGCATAACACACTCTTATTGTAAGTGTCACAAAAGTGTCTTGTACAGTCCCACCGTCGTGCCACAAAGGTGGCGCTACCGTCGCCTCTTCATTGCTGGTGATATTTGGCCGCCAACCAATACATCCAGCTTCTACTATCTGCTAGGATCTCTGCTTCTTATATATTTTTGCCATGTAAAAGAGTTGGATTTGTTATCCTGTTATGCTTAATGGTGGATTCTAATCTTAATTGAAATAGAATGTGTTGTTGTGTTTGCTACTGTATTTGCTTGTTTTCAAAGGGCATATGTAACATTATTTCTTGAGGCTAGCAAAAAAAACAGAAAAAATTTTAGGTATAGTATGAACTATCACAGACGGTTGTGCTATAAACCGTCTATGAAGGACTATCGCAGACGGTTGTATATACCAACTGTCTGTAATACTCACCAATCACGGATAGTTGGTAACTAGAATCGTCTGTGATATGTGAGTATCATAGATAGTTTTTTGTTTGTGCCGTCTATAATAGTTTTCTTCATAGACGATTCTAGTTACAAACCGTCTGTGTTGTCTTTATCACAGACGGCTCACAAACCGTCTGTGATAACATCTAATTATCACTGACACGTAAATACAGGCGGTTCAGAAAACCGTCTATGATGACAATTCTAAATCGTCTATAATGATCTTTTTTATAGTAATGGCGGACACAAACATATGAGCGCGAATCCAATTTTATCACTGATCGTCTCTACCTTTGCCTATTTGATTCGTGCTCGTACGTTTCTGTGTGAGATGAATCCAGTGTCCATGTCTTGTATGCGAGGTTATGCATGAATGGTGACTTCAACCTTCCCATGCATTGCATAATTTGAACAGATCAGTTTGTTAGGGATAATTTGGATAAAACAAAAGTTCAAAATGGAGAAACATAACTGTGGATAACTGTGATATTGTTAACAGGTTATATGGTGTGAATTTCTAGGAACCGAGAGAAGACTGAGATAATGTTATGAGAAGTGAAAGGATTTGCTATGGTTGAAAATGAAGAAACATAATTTCCGATAAGAGAGTGATGTGAAATGACAATATTGTAATAGTGATATAGGAATTATTCTAAAAAGGTATATATTATAACATAGCACACACAAGATTGTCAACCATTCAAGTTTTATTATGTGATAAGTAATTATTAGTCAGA
The DNA here is from genome assembly GCA_036346245.1 of Bonia amplexicaulis. Lineage (NCBI taxonomy): Eukaryota > Viridiplantae > Streptophyta > Magnoliopsida > Poales > Poaceae > Bonia > Bonia amplexicaulis. The sequence goes on along the minus strand of CM070744.1, from coordinate 9,457,185 downwards.
TTAACAGGTTTAATATATACATTCTTCATGGCTCGCATACAACATCATACAATTAATGGATCATGACATCAGGAACTACAACATAGCAACGCTAATGTCCCTAGTGTCGAAAGGGTGCCAATAATCTAAACCTGAGTTAAAACATGTTCATTTGTTACCCCGATTAGTAATTTAAGCATGAATTCTAAAATACTAATTAAATCATGAGTTCTAGAACATTATTACAAGAGTATTCTAATAACCTACAAGCATATGAAACAAGATAACCTAGAATATCATGGTATGAATACAATATTAGAAGTCTATAACAGGCAAGTATTAATAATACGATAACACTTAGGCAAGCATTGGTGATGTGATAATAACCAGATAATGTTTAGAAATATGCTAATTGCCAGGTAACTTTAGCGATATGATATTAGCTAGTTAACTTGGGTGATATGATTTTAACCAAGTAACGTTAGTGACATGATATTAGCCAATTAATTTTGGTGATATGATATTAGCCAAGTAACGTTAGTGACATGATATTAGCCAGGTAATTTTAGTGATTTGATAATAGCCAGACAAGTATGAGTGATATGATAATTGTACTCAATAGTAAAGGTGACAAGTAATCTGCAAACATGTGGTATGTGGAATGGAAAAGGTAACGGCTGCGAGGTACTTACCTTGAGCACGCTCGGCGAACACGCCTCACGAAGGATTTGGAATGCGCAACTGCATGGGTGCTCCCTCAACAGCTGCGTGAGAACCTACATGGTGGAACGGGGGTGAATCAACCGAGGGTTATAATAAAATTGTGAAAAGGGCAGTAAGAGATCGTTCGGCCGGAAGAAAACGCGCTCACTAGGATTTCGTCGTGTGAATCACCGTTCAGCCCGACGAATGGCGTTCAGTCAAGAGAATAACGTCCCCCATGCGAATCGGCAACATGGCCAAGTGGCCGCGCTGCCTCCTATGACCGCCTCCACTGCGTGCTTGCGCCGCTGGCCACCACCGCCGTCGCTGGCCTGCCGCACCGTGGTCGCTGCTATCGTCGGCTTACGCTGAGCCACCGCCGCCAGCACCCATGAGCGTCTCACCACCGGCGATCGCCTAGCTCGCCGCCACGCAGGAGAGAGAGAGAGAGATTGGAAGGAGAGAGAGAGGATGAGTTGATTGATTCATCCGGATGGAAGAGACAGAGACAACAGATTAAAATACCTGTTGGGGAGAGATATAGAGATAGGGATGGGTTTTTGAATGCTGCAGTCTCTTGCTATTTTTCTGGGTGCTACAGCTAGAATATTTGGTAGTTAACTTTTGTGTTGAAGCCATCTGGTCTCATGCACGTATAGAACCAGGACTCACAATTCACGTAGACGGCGGAAATACGGCCGGCTGGTTGCGTATTCTATTTCTACGGGTGTATCACACAAGGATTCAAATATCAAAGTCCACAACGGTGTACACTAGGACTCACAATTAACAAGGATTCAAAGTCCACACGAGTTTACACCAGTACACAATTAACGTACGCGGCAACAATACAGCGTATGTGGCGGCAACACAACAATAAATCACACAAGTGCGCACAACATATCAGACATGACTCGACGTCGACATAGCACTTGAGAGACTAGCTAATGTTAGGAAACCGGCCTACGGATAGAGTCCTGGTAGATTTAGAGTCCTGACAGACCGAGAGTCCTGACATATTGAGCACCCCACCATCTAGTATAAATAGAGAACCAACCCCCCATTGAATACACGCGCAAGAAAGCAATAAAGAAAGATCAGAAGTTCTCTCTATCTCTCTGTGTTCAATCTATTCTTCTGTGATTCTGTGATTGATTTGTTCTTGTTCTAAGCAGAGAACCCGATCGGACTGGTCGCCAGCGTCGGTTTCTCAACAGCTAACACTTTTACAGGTGCCATGATCGGCGCCGCAGCAAAAACACAGCAATCACCGCTTTTGCCGTAAGCAAAGCAAGATCACATCTGCTAACATGGACAAGAGGAAGATATACATGGAGTCAAGGCACGACGGCTCCCGTAAGCCACCCTCACTCCCTCAGGAAAACACGATGCGGAGACTACAATGGGAGAAGCTACGACTCAAAACCAGCCCTGAACCCCCGCACCCTCAAAAACAAATTCGAGGATGAATAAGGTTAGTGGCGTATGTTACACAAATCTGGCGTGTACATTCGCCGCATAGCAACACCAGCATGTGTGGCCATGAATCAAATATCGTTCCATTATTATGCTTCTCTCGGATAAACAAAATCACAGGATGTGCTTCTCTTCAGTACAAGTTCATCACTGCCTGAAAAAAAAAGGAAAAAAACCATGAATATTATGATCAGTGCTAACAAATTATTATTATTTTGGTATACCAGATTGATGACCATCGAAAGATTCATGAATATTGTGATGATATGTTGTCGTCTGAATCTTATGATCTGAAAGTGTCATACAACAGTCCGGACAAATTCTTGGATGGCACGGTAAGTGCGGACGTAAATATCTGTTTTTTTTATGTTTATGGGAATATCTTATCTAACCCAGTATCTATACGGCAACATTAGATCATAAATGCATACATTAGTCACCTGCGAGGTAAACTCCCTACAGAAAGTAAATATCCTGAGTTCGTATTTACGGGTTGAGAGCACAGCAAAACACAAATCAAACAAATATAAAACACATGTGTACTACATTACTTCACACAAATCCGTCTACGTTCAGTTGAATATAATTTTTACACAAATTCAGCTATACTAACAACAATCCCCTTACCTGATTGAATCGTCAGGGCTAAGCACTGAGAAGACCCCTCGGTGGAGCTGCACATCTCACATATTGCCGTCAGTTGTGGCTACTCACTCGCCGGATTTCCCCTCCCTTACTGCGTGCACTGCAAAAAACCTGTCACAGATTTGTCAAATCGTACAAACGAGTTCCAGGCCAGAACAAGGATTATATCAATATATCATGCACTCACCAGATCTGTGTACGTATCCACATCCGTTCCGTGCACCCTGGTCTCTCCGCAGCCGGTGGTGGCTTTCCAGGTGGAGCCCATTCATCTCGGTGCAGCCTGGCGGACGAGGCGGCGGCTGGGAGCTTGGCCTTCTTCATGTGTGGCCGCATGGGGAGGAGGAGGAGGGAGTGGAGAGAGGGCCACTTGGGGCGGTGGCATGGGGCGGTGGGCGCGAGGGTTTTGGGGCGAGCCGACGGGGAGGAAGTGCGGAGGGGAGAAGGGACTAGAGAACCAATGAAATAGATCGGGTCAGGTGGGGGAGGAGAAGGAGGAGGAGGAGGCGGAGGCAGCGCCGTGGAGGAGGACGAGGCAGCCCGACCGAAAATTTTATCATGAAACGGTGGTATATGTGAGCCTGCGTAACAAGCTAATAAGATGGTGACACGTGGCAATAAACACTGTAGTGTTATTGTAACGTCCTGATCCTTTTGATGGGGTCAAAAAAATAAAATATAAATATAAATAAATAAGGGGCAAAGCAAATCCTAATTAGTTGCCTTCTCTCTCCCCACAGTAGTTTCCTTTCTCCCTTGATAGGTAAAGAAATCAATCTAATCTCTCCCAATCTCTCTCTCTGTAGGAAGTGACAGGTGTGAGGCCCACATGGTGGCTGTGGCACTCCCGATGGCGCCGGTAGCACCACAGAAGGTAGTAGCGGTGTGGCGAGTCGCGGCCGGCGTAGCACGACGTGTGGTGGAGGCATGTTGAAGGCAATAGATCTGTGTACGTATCCACATCCGTTTTGCGCACCCTGACCTCTCCGCAGCTGGTGGTGGCTTTCCAGGTGGAGCCCGTTCTTCTCGTTGGATCCTAGCGGAGGAGGCGGCGGCTGGGAGCTTGGCCTTCTTCATGTGCGGCCGCGTGGGGGAGGAGGGGAGAGAGTAGAGGAGAAGGGCTGCTTGGGGCCAGTGGCGTGGGGCGGTGGGCGCCGCGAGGGTTTTGGGGCGAGCCGACGGGGAGGAGGTGCGGAGGGGAGAAGGGACTAAAGAACCAGTGAGTCACGGTAGGAGGCAGTACTGGTGTGGTGAGTCACGGCCAGCGCAACACAGCGTGTGGCGGAGGCATGGTGTGGCGCGCGGCGACGGCGTGGCACTCAGGAGCCGACGGCTAGGCACGACGTGGCTACAGGCAGCGGTGTTTGGTGGCCCGCATGGCCGGAGGAGGCGTGGCGATGACGACCGTCGGGCGCAAGCTAAGGCGGTGTGGTGGCCATGGAGGTGTGGTCGGTGGGCGCCGGGCGCGCGGTGCCATGGCGGGTGGTGGCGGCGGCCGCGGCGGCCGGAACCGATTCCATGACTGTGGGATTTGGTTGGCCGGAACTACGACCGAATCTTGTTTCGCATGGCGTTTTTGTGAGATCGTGCTATGGGCGTGGTTCGTACGGCCGATTGGTAAATCGCACGAAGGCTTAGCGAACGTGAACATTTCCAGCCGAATGTTGTTCCATTTGTCTTTCCACATGGTTGTCTCAACCCTGATCTAATTTGTTTCCGTTCCACCTTGTAGATTCGCACGTGGCAACGGAGGAGTGTTCGGGCAGTTGCGCACGTTTGATCCTTCTGTAGTGTGCCCACCGAATGTGCTCAACGCAAGTACCTCGAGGTTATAACTTCTCCATTTCACATATCAGTTGTTCCATAATTAACTGCTGCATGTATCTTGAATACAATTATCACATTGAAATGCTTGTCTGACCATATCCTGCTAATGTAGTATTTACATCATGATGAAATAGGTTAACGGGTATTACTTGCTTTGGGCTTATTAAATGTTCTGTTATGATGTTCCAATATTCATGCTTTAATAGTGACTTAGAATTAATACTTCAAGTATTGATGGGGGTAGCATAGGAACATGTTTTAATTTAGGTTTAGCCCATAAGCACTCGTTAGCATTAAGGTTGCTACGTTTGAGTTCTAGATAACATGATCTGTTACCTGTATGATGTTGTATGTGAACCATAATGGAATTATATTTATAACCTTTATTAATCTGACTAATAATCACTTGTCACATAACAAAACTTAGATGGCTGACAACCCTTGTGTGTGCTTTGCTTTAATATTCTCCTTAGAATAATTCTGAGATCACTATCACATAGTATCATCCCTCATCGCCTCATATCGGAATTTATGCTTTCTATTCTCAACCTTAGCATCCCTTTCACTCATCATAATCTTATCTGGATCTATCCTTAGTTACTCCAATCCCTTCTCATATTATCCGTTAATAACATAACTGTTACCTGGCCTAGAGTTACTCACATATAGAAGAGATTGCCACCCACTTGGTAACGTACGGGGGTCTTATACTTTCGTTACTCAGGATGTTACACTCCGTCTGTGGTTATACAGTCGAGGATAGGGACATGCCTGACTATTCTCGTATAACCGGGTATGCGGAAAGTGATCGCTAGAGCATTTGCCATAACTTGATAAATAACAATTACTTTGGTTCCACATTTCCGTTATCTCCATCCCCGATCGGTATCAGTGTTTCTAGTAACTTAATTTCATTGCAATTAACCTGTGTCATTTGCTTGTTGCATTCTTGTCCTTTACTCACCTTGTTGCGACCGTTGTTGGATACTTGCTGAGATTCCCAAATCTCATACTTGCTCTTTCCATTATTAGGTAAAAGACCAGTAGAGTGATAACATCATGTATGGGTGGAAGCACTCAAGTCTTCAGCACTGTGGGTTGCCACTATTTATATCATTTTATTTATTTTTCATGTGGTTAGAAGTAGACCGATCCCATATTTCAAACATTATTTCCAACTTTTGTTGGCTATCTAATAAAATACTCTTAAAAGTTTTAAATTACTTGCGGTTTCTATTGTTGTTTTTATGTGTTTATTCTTTATTTTAGTGATGATGTTATGTAGTAGTATCTCATATTGGTATATGAGGTGCTACAATCACTGTAGCAGCCATTAAACAACAATTTCTTTACTTCACTGTAGCACTTAAAAAAATAAATTTTCCGTGCAATTACAGTACTACTATAGTGCGTACATGCCCACGTGCCCACACTTGGTTGGCTCGTGACACAAAGCCGGTTGTGCAACCATGACACATAAAATTTCTCGGTTGGCTACGACACAGGAGGAAATGGAGTACGCAAGGAGAATGGGGGAGAGCATAAGACCATTTTTCGCGCAGAGTAATCCCTAACCATCATGGGCTGGTCTAATTAACGGGACATATCTTCGACCTTTGCTCAGCCCAACTGAATGACCGAAATATAGTCCTACTATAGTTGCGAAAATTAATCTTATCCCACTTATTATTCTACTGCTAGTAGTATAGGTAATAATATGATTTAATCCTAACCAATCTAAACTATTAGATTTTAAAGATTGAACGGTTCATATTTATTTTAAGGTTTTGTAAAACAGCTCTATCTTATGTGGTTTAAAATGCTTGAGAAGTAGTAGACATCCCTGTGCTTTGTAGCCAACTTCCTATTTGTCACAAGGTTAGAAGCAAGAGCAAGTTGGTATATATATGGTGGCATCTCCCATTGTTTGTTCTTTATTTTCAGTGCGTTTGAAAAGTGGCACCTCGATTTAATTCGGTGAAATTACTTAGTGCATGGTAGCTCTCACTACTACAGAAAGGCTAATACTAGACGGCAAATCACAGACGGTTTTATAAAACCGTCTGCGACAGATAGTAATATAGACGGTTTTAATTTGAACACCGCCTTGTGTTGGTGGCGTCGGCGAAAAAAGTATCACGAGCGGTTCATACCTATGAACCGTCGTGATACTTTAATATCCTGAGCGGTCCGTATTAAGAACCGTCGTGATAATCCCAAATTATCACGACGGTTTGTTACTAAAACCGTCGTGATAATCGGTTATCACGACGGTTTTAGTAACAAACCGTCAGGATAATTCCTGACGGTTTTAGTAAAAACCGTCGTGATAATCCCATGTCACCGATAATTGGTGTGTAATAATACATGTCACCAATAATTGGCGTATACGAGATTTCGATCTCACCGTCTATTCTCTCCACATCGAATGGCTGGCACCAGTTCCTCCCACGGCCAAGCCCTTATTAATAACTCCCCATCAACCTTTCCACGGTACTAGTCACGCGTGAGTTCATCCACTAGCTAGCTTCTGTATGCATCTCCCCTCCGGCGTGAGCTAGCACCTCCTCCATCGCGACACGAACGGTTCATACTAAAGAACACACTCTTGCCGTAAGTGTCGTAAGTGTGTCTTGTTTAGTGTGGACCGTCGTGCCACGAAGGGTTTGTTAGCTTGTCATCCTGTAATAGATCGATCCGAATGTGTTGTTGAGTTTTGTGCTTGCCTCTGTATTTGCATGTTCCTCGGCGATGCAGACTCACCGTCGAGATGTGATGTCCACTCGACAATCCTTCTTTTTCTGCAAAATTCAAGACAATTTTATTACAAAGTTCAAAAAGATATTTCAGTTCTTGGTGAGCGATCGATCGACATGCGACTTCTCGGTGACGACTATCCATCCGCTTCTTCCACTTCTTTTCTTGTGGGAGAAGTGGGAAGGAGCAGATGCATAGTCGCTCACCAAGAAGTCGGGTATGTCGATCATTCTCAAAGAATCTGAAATGTCTTTTTGAACTTTGTAGGTGGGACCCACATGTCGTGACGGTTTAATAGAAATAGCTCGACCTCGGCGCTGCGTGAGCGGGGCTCGAGCAGCCGAGGCGGGGAGAGAGATCGCGCTGATAGCCAGGTGGTTCACTCGGTGTTGCTTACTCTATAAGGGTAATAATCCCCTTTGAGATATCTCAGTAAGGCGGGGTTGAACTATCACGGACGGTTGTTACTTATGAACCGTCGTGATACTTAATATCACGAGATGATATGTATTAAAACCGTCGTGATAATGGAATTATCACGACGGTTTGTAATAAAAACCGTCATCATAATTCAAATATGTAAAGACACGAGGATCGAAATAAAAGACAATTTTATTAATATCAAGTGGAGGGAGATTTATTACAAATGTTGCGAGATAAAGCATTTCCCAGATTCTAATCTTCTGGGCTTCGTACGCTGCTTCTTCGCCTTTGGGAGTTGGAGGAGGGCCCGCTGAGTTCTCGAACGCCGCTAACATTGTCGTTGTCCTCAGCACCTCCTCCTCCGGCAAACGCTCAGCGTACGTCATTATCTTGTAGAGGATAGCATTGTATGATTCCTCGAATCTGCGGATCTAATTGATCGGCAATGCTATCCATCGACCTATCGCATCGACAATCGCTTCTTGACTTCTGCGACGTTGTATAGTAGAACGAGGGTAATGGTGTTTCCTGTCTTGAGCCGCAGCGAGACGCCTCTGCCGGCGGATGGTCGGTCGGTGACGGATGGAAGACAGTTGGGGAAGGAGAGGAGGGCGTGACCGCAGAAGCAGCTCCAGTTGTGAATTGCTGGCCGCTTGTGTAAGATTGCGGCCGAACAATTCACGATGAAGAGAAGAGAGGAAGGAGATGATCAGAAGCTGAACAGTAGACATTTTAATGAAATAGACGACGCGTGCGGATGAAGAGGGTAGTAAGAACGAGATGAGAGGACACGATGCGTATGTAGAAGAATCTGCGCGCATATTTAACCTTCACCGCAGACGGTTCAGATACCAAAGAGACGCCAGTATAACGAAGGAGATCGTTACGAAACACAAGAGATACGTTCGACTTTTCATTATCATAGCTTGTTATCGCAGACGGTTTTAATAAACAACGTCGTGAAAGTCGGTTATCACGAGCGGTTGTTTATTAAGAACCGTCGATAACCGACTTTTCCTGACGGGTTTTAATATAAAACCGTCTGTGAATGATCACAGACGGTTTGCAATAAAAACCCGTCGGTGATAATGCCACGAAGCATTTAATGCGCCGCCAGCCTCGTCTTCATTTCGATCCGGATCTGTAGCCACTTCTGCAAGCACTCGAGCCTAAGCGATTTGAGGCCAGTTATTTTGGTGGGAAGAGGCAGAGATTGAGCTTTGAAGATTCATTCAATTCATACTTTCCTGCTGGTGGCTAGCTCTAGATCGATATGGTTAGTAAGATAATTTATTTTTTCTTTAATTGCATTACAATTTAGATTTAAGTAATTGGTGAGTGTTATTGAAGATGGTTAATTTGTAAAATTGTTGGTTATATAATAGCTGTTGTGTTTATAATATGAATTGAGCTAGCAAATTAAACCTCAATATAATACATGTGGCCGGTATATATGTAGTAGTAATTAGTTAAGCTAATTTTAATCTTGAGTTGTTATGTATGTATGCGTAACGTAGGACCGAAGTTGGATGTATGCATGAGCCGTGTGAGTGAAGAGTATATTAATGGCGTGTCTGCTTTTACAAGAGCCGCGAGGAGGATATGTTGAATAAGGGGGTGGAATATATGTACTGTCCATGCGCTGACTGCGAGAATTTAAAGATGTTTAAGAACCGAGGGTAAATTGAAGCGCACTTGATTCGGAGGGTTTCAAAAGGGTTATACGTGTTGGACCGGTCATGGCGAAGTGAATGATCATATGCCGCGGATGACATCGCCGGTGAAGTGAATGATGTGCCGCGGATGACATCGCGGTGAAGTGAATGACATGGCGCGGATGATGTCGATTGTGGTTCGGATACGGATAGGTTGCACGATGACAATCTGGATCGGATGCTTGGCGATGTAGAAGAGAATTATGATGAGAGAGTATGTTAAATTCCGTGGCTTGATGGAGGACTCGGAGAAACCTTTGTTCACGTGTTGCGGTCAAAGTACACGGTTGTCGGCCGTGCTTGAACTGTTGAAATTAAAGGCAAGCAACAGTTGGACCGACAAAAGTTTCACGGCTTCTTTGGGTCTTTTAGCGGACATGCTTCCGAGAGGAAATGAGTTGCCTAAAACCACGTATAAAGCCAAGAAGGTCCTTTGTCCATTGGGAATTGAAGTAGAAAGAATACATGCATGTCCGAACGATCGTATCTGTACAGTAAAGAGTATGAAAACATGCATGTATGTCCGTGTGCAACGCATCCCGATACAAACGTAACAATCAATCAGATGACGGCGAGGGAACAGAGGTGAAGAAAGGACCTCCTGGTAAGGTGGCATGGCATTTTCCTATAATTCCCCGTTTGAAAAGGTTTTTTGCAAATCCAAAGGAGGCAAAATTGCTGCGTTGGCACTCGGAGGAGCGCAAGAAAGATGGAATGCTAAGACACCTTGCTGATTCCGCCCAATGGAGAAACATCGATAGGAGTTTTGCAGACTTCGGTGCAGAACCAAGGAATATAAGGTTCGGACTGAGTACAGATGGAATGAATCCTTTTGGTAGCATGAGCAGCCGACATAGCACATGGCCCGTGACTCTCTCATCTATAACCTTCCTCCTTGGTTGTGTATGAAGCGAAAGTATATTTTCTTGTCGATACTTATCCAAGGGCCAAAGCAACACAGGAATGATATTGATGTGTAGCTAGCACCATTGGTGGAAGATCTAAAAGTACTATAGAACGAAGGGGTGCAGGTATGGGATGCGTACAAATGAGAGAACTTCACTTTGTGCTCTTTATTGTTCTGCACCATAAATGATTATCCTGCCCTTGCTAACCTATCGGGCCAAAGTACGAAAGGTGCCAAAGCTTGTACTCCTTGTTTAGATGGTACCGAGAGTGTGTGGTGAAACACTCACATAAAACCGTCTACATGCGTCACCGTCGGTTCCTTGAGGCTCACCCATACCGCAAGATGAAGAAACAATTTGACGGAGAGAAGGAAGACGGTTCAGCTCCAAGACATTTAAAGGAAAAGAGGTTTATAATATGGTTAAGGATTTAGATGTTGTCCTCGGAAAGGGACGCAAATTGAGGGCTCGTGAGAAAACACACGGAAGAAGAGATCAATATTTTGGGACTTACCTTATTGGGAGTACCTAGATGTTCGACACTTGCATCGACGTCATGCACGTGAAAAAATGTATGTGACAGCTTGATTGGTCTCTTCTTGAACATTCGTGATAAAACAAAGGGCGGCGTCAATGCACGGCTTGACTTGGTGAAATGGACATCGGGCACGAGTTAGCACCGACATGCAATGACAATGGACGAACATACCTTCCCCTGCGTGTTCTGATCTGTCAAGGTGGAGAAAGCGAGCGTGCCGTTGCTTGCATGGTGTCAAAGTTCCGTCGGTTACTCGGCAGCGTCAAGAAACTTGTTTCGATGCAATAATTGAAGTTAAATGGCATGAAGTCTCACGATTTTCATGTGTTGATGACACGATGCTCCCTATTGCAATTAGAAATATTTTACCGATTAGAGTCAGAGACAATTATGAGGCTATGTTATTTTTAACACAATTGCTCGAAGGTCATCGATCCCGAAGGACTAGATGCTCACATACGATGTGGTGATGACTCTATGTCATCTTGAAATGTATTTCCTCCTTCGTTTTTCGATATCATGGTCCATCTCATTGTTCACCTTGTGTGGGAGATAAAATGTGTGGGCTGTATTCCTCGTAGCATGTACCCATTTGAGAGGTTCATGGAATTCTCAAGTACTACGTGCGGAATCGTTCTCGACCGGAGGGCAACATCGTCGAAGGTTATGCAAGCGAAGAGGTCATTGAGTTTTGTGTCGATTATATGGCTCGATTCAACCGATAGGTGTGCCTCAATCTCGTCATGAGGGAGGTGAAGGGTATCGGAACTATCGGAAGGAAATCAATCACTCCGGATATGGACGCAGCGTATACTCAAGCCCATTTCACGGTCTTGCAACACATGGTGAAGTGGCGTCTTATGTTGACCAAAGACAAGGATGTGCTTGACAATGAAATCCGGAGCGGCGAGATGTTTGGATCATGAGGCAACACAACACTCGGTTCAACCAATGGTTGAAGGACCAAATCGTTAGGAGCTCGTAAAGTGAGTTGTTGACATGGTTGGCAAAGGACCAACATTTACGAGTTGTGACATGGCAAGGGTATGATATAAATGGGTATACATTCTATACAGGATCGGGATGTAAAGAGCACTAACGAGCAGCGGTGTCCGCATAGATGCGTTCGATGCCGATGGGTTGAGAAGCTCGTACTATGGATTCATAGAAGAGATTTGGGAGCTCGACTACGTGCTTTTCAAGATCCCTTATTTATTGCCGTTGGGTACATCGCCACGGTGAAGGTTGACAAATGCGGTGTCACTACCGTGGACCTCCAACGTGTCGGGTACAAAGGCGAACCATTCGTACTCGCCAATCAAGTTGTTCAAGTTTTCTATGTAACCGACCGGCAAATAAGAAACGACATGTAGTTCTTCATGGAAAAATGAGAATTGTCGGAGTAGAGAATGTAGTGGATGAGAAAGAATACAATCAATTTGACGAGTTACCTCCTTTTGGAAATGGCATAAGGGTCGATGATGAACAACGTGTGAAACTAGTTACGTGCATGCATCGATCATCATGAAGGGCTAATTTTAAAGGAACTAAGCAAGTGGATTGAGTCATACACCCAATTGTTCAAAATGTGTGATATTTAGGTGAATGTTGAAAATGACAATTCATGTATGTGATGTATATGTGAATTTGCATTTATGTATATAACAATGCATGTATGTGATGTATATGTGAATTGATGTTTATCCGAGAAAATGTGTATGAATCTTTGGTAGGTGATGTTGATGAATCTTTGGTAGGTGATGTATATGAATCTTTGGTTGGTAACTACTGATGGGTTATCACTGAGCGGTTCTCAATTAATAACCGTCGTGATAATATATCCGAGCGGTTAACAATTGAACCGTGCGTGATAATGGGTATACTTACCATTATAGTGTGAGATAAAACCGAGCGGCGGGTTGGCTACCGTCGCTCACTCCTTTCCCGCTCCCTCGGTGGCGTTGAGCCCCAGCTCACGCGGCGCTGAGGTTGAGCCTTTCTTTTATTTTTGAGGCCGCCGGTGGGCCCCACGTCGAATGACATATCACGAGCGGTTCTCAGTGTAACCGTCGTGATATATATTATTACGACGGTTATTAGTTTATAACCGTCGTGATACTCTCCTTATATAACCCGTCGCCGCCGCGGAACCCCGTCGCCGCCGTCCTTTCGCCGCCGCCGCCATCCTCCTCCCTCGGCCCGTCGGCCGCCGTCCTTTCGCCGTCGCCGTCCTCCTGCCTCGGCCCGTCGCCGCCGCGGAACCCCGTCGCCGTCCTCCTCCCTCGGCCCCGCCGCCGCCGGAACCCGTCGCCGTCCTCCTCCCTCGGCCCGTCGCCGCCGCCGGAACCCCGTCGCCGTCCACCTCCTCGGTGCCCTCTGCTACTTCTACTCCCTTGGTTGAATCCATTCCCCATCTCCGTTCTTTGTTCACTTCACTTCACTTCACCGTTGTCTTGAAGGACATAGATTGCTTGTGGGATCGGTTGTTGCTCTATGATGATTAAAATCTTATCTTTGAGATTGGAGGATTTAATCTTTGAGCTCTAATTATCACTTGTTGTCTTTTGATTCATGCTCATATCATGCAACTATTGTTAATCGTGAGCTTTGAAGAATATATTATCTCATCACTTGTTGTCTTTTAATTCTCATCACTTGTTGTCTTTTAATTCTCGTCACTTGTTGTCTTTAAATTATCATCACTTGTTGTCTTTTAATTACTCGTCACTTGTGTCTTTTGATTACGTACATTGGCGAATGCACACATGTGAATGATATATTATCTAATTTGAAAGTGACAAGGTTAAGAACTCAAAGATTGAATTCAGTAATATAATAACCAATCGATGAAAAGTATATGATTGAGTAGCGGGATGGCCAAGATTAATCTTGTGTAACCCTACAATGAGAGCACAAATAATCAATTAATTCTTGAGCTTATTGCTAGTTTTAATTGATACATGCCTTTATACTTGACATGTCGAATATGTGCTATATCTTGAATGATTTGTTCAGTTCATATGATTACATTTTCATTATGATTTGTATATATGGATTGATGTCATTGGTGTGCTTATATAATTATAGAGGAATTATATTTATGCTTATATCGCAAATTTTTTATCCTAATAGACCCACAAATTGTCGAATAGCAACATGTCATCCGCGCATTCTTCAACATCATCGCCGGGCGTCCGCTCCAAAATCAAGGCGCCAAGGAAGAGGGCTATCAAAGAAGCTCGAGGACGATTTACCATCACACAAGTCGATGTATCAGGGGTCCCTCTCTTTCCTCCCAAAGCGATGGCGCATAGAGAAGAACGATCGAATAGTTGCACGACAACGAATTGAAATCACATTCGATTCGTGGAAGGCGTGCTGCGACTCGAAGCGTGGTGGTGACGAAATTTTGGCATCGTTCGAGATCCCGGAAGAACACCAAGGCGCCGTGCAGCGACAAGCCTTGCTAGGGGCATGCAAAGCATGGAAGAACTTCAAACACGCTTGTCAAGGACTACGTGGAGAAGGACGAAACACCCTTTCAAAAATACCCATTCACGGAACCACAATGAGAAGAGTTCAAGGCGATGAAGACAACGAAGAGTTCAAAAGTACAAGTGCGGCGCACAAGGCCCTCGGGCAAAAACACACACCCCACGGACTTGGCACGGTGGGTATGCGGGTAAAATCCCGCATGGAGGAGGGAGGACGAATAGGCGTACAGCGGACATCGCCCGCCATTTGCCAATATCCGGATGACCGCGCTCGAAATTGGATTAGAGCAAGGTCATCTACAACGACATCGGGATGTCTCCTTTCGAAACCCTGCGAGACCGGCAAGTGTCTCGGTGGCTGGTAAGATATCGATCGAACTACGTAGCTTATAATTACTCCACAACTTCGTGCAGTGAAATGACATGTCGTGCTCTTGCGAGGCGTTGATTGTTGAATCTTCCGGGGTCATCCATGGAACAAGGAGAAAGATATACTCTCCGCGACCACGGAAACAAGGAGCACCGGGTCGTCACGAGAGGCCTTGGGCTTTACGTTCCATGGAAACATGGTTTGAAGATGACTCAAAATGTATCGGCGTCGTAAGAGAAACAAAGCGGCGTGACGCGGCTTGAGAAGAGCTCAAGGCTACTCTAAGAGAGGAGATAATGGGTGATCCGGTGATAAAATCGAGATGAGGTGCGGAAGCAGACGGAAAATCAGCGAGCCGCCCGCTCCTATGCTAGCTAGCCCGCACAACCATCAGAGTAGTTGCGCGTCCAATCCGACGCAAACCGAGGCCGATTTTCTGTGGACGACATCCGGTAATAATTATTATCTCTCGAATGCTTGCTCCATTGATAGGCCTATTCGATGAGCTAATTACATGTCGTTATGTAGGAGCCTACGGTGCAGGGCTCAAGTGAGATATGCCTCCGTTCCTTGTCTGTTGCTTGGGGCCGGGCATATCGATGCAGTATCGGGGCCGGTGCACGGTCAAGCTTTAGCGCCGAGCTTCATAAAGTTCATGTGGATGGTGTGCATGTTAATTTTGAGGTCGTCCCGCTACAAGCCGCCCAACGACGAGATCGTGGCTCTAGGGCAGGCCATTGGAACATTCATCCGATGGCCTAAAGCGACATCTCCACAGGCTTCTTCACCGGTGGCGGGATCGGATCTCGAACCGGTGCCATCTCCTTTAAAGACTTGTCTCCACCACCGCTAGCTGCACGGTGCTATCTCCACAGTGCTCTTCTCGCCAGAGCAACTTGCCCCGCCGCTACCTTTAAAGTCGACTACAGTAAAGTCGACCCACGGTAGAGGCGATAAGGCGACAAGGGCAACAAGGGCAAAGCACGAAGACCAATGATGATATTGGCCCGTACACGCCATTGGCGTAAATTCGTGCTTGGCGAGCCGTTGCTCAAGGAAAAGGACCTCCAACACCTACCAATTAGTTGCCAGCAATTGCACAAGTGGTACATGGAACAATCCAATAAGCTAGAGGGCGAGCGGAGATCGGTATCCTTGTCAAATTCGGCGTTGGAGCATTTCCATCACAATTTTCAAGGCGGTGTCTTCGTGGTCGCCTTGAGGACTTATTCGATCTTTTCACGCTCAACGCTCTCGGCGTCTCACTCATTCGATCTTTGACGCGTAAGTGTGCACAATCACGATCTCCGTTCATATCATACCGATAAATGCCATATATAATTTGTTGCTTTCGTGTGTGTATATGTGAACACGTGCGGACTAAAGCTAGAACATCCAGGTCATCATCGGTTGGTTTCTTGGACCCACATGGTCGCCAAGTATACCATCGACGAGGATATGTCCGTCGTCGAGAGGTACATTGCATCGAGGCTGCGGGCTCAACACAATAAGGATTATATACTTATGCCCTACAATCAAAACTTTCATTGGTTTTAATAGTCATTGTACCAAAATGGAACAAGGTATATTACCTTGATTCCTTAAGTAAGAATAAAATGGACTTCACGGTTGTCGCCCAAGTAATCGATAGGTAAGTTTATTTTCTCCATACATACCTATATTGTACTCTTTCTTTCATTTCGATTGACTAAGGTTAACTTTTTAAATCACGTGGGGCGTTCGCGATGTGCGTTGAAATGGGGGTGTCTCGAAGCAAGGGCCAAAGGCACGAGACATACTCGAGATTTTAAGGTATTCGCTATTACACATTAATTAATCCTATGCAGCGATTCAGATTAATGCCTCTTGAATTATTGCTCATTCTATTTTTGCGGTGCCACCGGCCGTAGGGCAACACATGTGGATTCTATGTTTACCACCATATGGACCTACTCCTCGATTCCTCGAGGATCACCAATTCAAGGTTTATCAATCTTTCCATATTTACTTCATACTTATCACGTTACATATATCGTACATTCATATCCCTATCCACAGTGCGTACATCCGTCAAGCTGCATTGGAACAGCCCGATATTTCACGAATTCGAGGAGAGTTGGCGTACTTTTGGTGGCTCAAGTCATAAAGTCGGAAGGACAGTTCCACTATGCACCATGAATTTTTATTGCATTGTAATGCGGTGTAATGAATATTTTATTTCAATTCAATTGATTCATTTGCGAAGTGGATACTTTATGTTTGTGAATGAAATGTGATGTGTATTGTATGTTTATGGATGCCTTATATACTTGTTCATCTGCTTGTTTTAGAGGGCATGGCTAGCATTTCACGAGGCTAGCCAATAAATAGGAATAAATTTAGGGTAGAAGGAATATCACAGACGGTTTTAACTAAAAAGCGTCGTGATATCGATAATCGAGCGGTTTTAATTAAAACCATCAGCGATTATCATGTACCGAGCGGTTTTAACTAAAACCGTGCGTGATATCGAATAATCGAGGCGGTTTTGGTTAAAACCATCGGGATTATCGATATCCTGACGGTTTTAGTTAAAACCGTCTGTGGTATGATAATCACAAACGATTTTTAGTTAAAACCGTGCGGGATTATCGATATCCTGACGGTTTTAGTTAAAACCGTGCGTGATTATCACCATATCGCGAGCGGTTTTAGTTAAAACCGTCGTGATTTGAAGCTATCGCGACGGTTGAAAAACCGTGCGTGATGACCTCGTATTATCAGCGACCCATAAATTCAGGCGGTTCGCAAAACATGCCGTGATGGCGTTTTGAACCGTCTGTGGTGACCTGTCCTGTAGTAGTGTCTATTTGTGCATGCAGACATGCATCTCTACGCTGCCGCATTGTACACATGTAAAGTGAAGCAACAGGACTTGGTAACTTAGGCATATGTATTATGCATGGACTACTTTGATACATATTTGTTCAAGAAGAGGGAAATGTTCTGCTGGCCTCAAATTAGTTCTCAACTCTCATTATTCACAAATACATCAATACAAAGATGATCATTCTCCGTGAGAATTATTTCATTTTCAAGACAAATCGAATGATTTATTGATGTGCCGGAGGTGCCACTGGAAACACATATTCGCAACCCAGGCAGAATTCTGAGAACATTTGATATCCTCAGAATTAGAATAACTCAAATGTTTAACTTGATTCTAGAATTAGAAGACCTACGGATTTACATATTTGGAGCTACAAAAACTAAACTATTACAGCCACCATCATCACTGTTGCGCTTGCGCGCTTGTGCTAATTAAAAACCTATGCATGTTCCTTCTACAGATTATTGCTCTTTGCATACTGTGAGCTCTCACCTTAAAGCCACTGTTAGGTACTATTTTGTTAGGATAAGCGGTCTGCAATAGCAATAGATTGCACATGACAATCATTAGAAGTAGTTGCGGTGCAGTGGTCAAAGCCGCACGTCCAAACGAAATGGACAGCATTGGATCACTCGTAAGAATTTTTTTTGTGAATCAAACACGACAGATTTCCCAAGGCATCCCAATCCTAAGCCACAAATTATCTTGGATTGATAAGAAGATGCAACGCATGACATTTCGAGGTTAAAATAGTGGATGGCCTCCATGCTTGTAGGTGTTCTATCTGTTGCTTCCCACAAAAACTTGAAGCAAGAGGAAGTATTTATGGTCGCTATTCTTCAACATTCATAACTCTGAAGTACTATGGTATGATTTTGTGCAGAAGTTAGCACATGCAAGAGTATCATGCATGACACACATCCAGATTGCCTCGTCGAAAATTTAACAAAACTACAATATATAAACTGTTGAAGTTTGGCATGAACCTTCACGTGTTTGCAGTCTGTGGCCGGGCTGTCTTTTTATGAAATGAGTTTATTGGGGCTATAGACTCCGCCCCGGGCCCAACCGGCCGACCGCGCGTAGGCTCATGAAGGGCGTGCCAAATAAAAGACGCGTATACCCGAAGGGTAATGGCCCCAATGAGTTCATTTGTGTAAACATCCTCCTCTATGGCTATAAATATGGCCCATAGGTCACCATGAGGGAGGGAGAGCACGAACAAGGAATACGTGTTTACTGAATAAAAGATGGGATATCTACTATACACCTATCCCCTTTCTCGAGTTCTAGGCTTTAGGCACCCTTCCCGGACCTCGGAAGTCCCTTCTCTCACTATTTGGTGCATAACCAGAACATTTTGGCACCGTCCGTGGAGAGCAGCACAGAGGCTATGAACAAAAATTTAGGTAGCCAGCACTCACAAGTCGTCAAAGTCTGATGGCACCGAAGAGGAAAGCCATGGCGGCCTTGAAGTGCAGAAGGGTGGCCACGGGTGCGGGGACCACGGAGCCATGGTGAAGGGCCCTCCACCTCCGTGGCAGTGATGTGCTAGGACAATTGCACTCGGCACCATGGCCGATGGCGAGGTAGGCTCTCCGGCAATGACAAGTGTCACAGAGCATGCAACGCCCTATGCAGACAACCCCGCTTCAGCGGCTCCCGATATTCGTGGCACCACTGCCCAGTTGCGACAACCTCTGTTGACACCAGTGTCCCCATCGCTGCACCAACGCCGTGGGCAAAGGATGCCTTGGTGCCGATGCTAGGCACTAGAGTTGTTTTGGCATGCTGTAGTAAGAACTAGCAGACTTGCAAAGGGCCATGTAGGAGATACAGGAGTCGCGGAGCCAGCAGACCCCACCATCGCTGCTACACAGGTGGCTGTAGACAAGATAGGGAGCCTAGATGCTACTGCTGGCACTCGCAGTACCCCTAGGAAGGTGGACTCCGAGTCCCCACTTAGCACAGGTCTCCAGCGATGCGCCTAACCAGAAGACTTCAAGATATCCACGGTAGAAGCCTATAAAGGCGACTCTGATCCACGTGATTTCCTATGTGTCTATGAGACAATCGTCGAAGCCACACATGGAGATGACTGGATGAAGGCTAAGGAGCTACCACTCGCCCTGCAGGGGGTTGTGCTATCTTGTTCTTCACGATCACCCTAGCTCCATCTATGAATGGGAACTGGTTCGTGACCTCATGCACAATAACTTCCAAGTAATTACACGGAGTGGGTTGACGTTGACTAGCTCTTCATGATAGAGCAAGCCCCCAAAGAGAAGCTATTCGAGTACTTCAAATGCTTCACAAAGTTAGATGCTAGATCAAAAATGTCATTGAGATGACAATCATCAATGCTGCTATCTGAGGCCTTCAAAATAGGCCTCTCATGGAGTACAACACCCAAAAGCCCATAAAGATGGTGGCATCTTTGCAAAATGAAAACATATGCAAGGGTTGAGAAGGATGCGAGAAGGTGCGACACTGATGTCATGGAGCCTAGTGCGGGAGATAGAGCTACCCCATCGACTCAGGGGAAGAGTGTGACTCGTAAGCAACGAAAAGGGCTCTAGGGTAGGTACATATGTAGCATCGAAGGGAGAAGAGATGAGGCCCCCTCCCTTGATGGTAGGGGCCATGACAAAGGAAGGGGCCATGGCTATGGTAGATGACAAGGCCAGAGGACAAGCATCCATAGGGGTCGTGGTGTGAGGTGCATGGCAATGGGGAACACACCATGCATGAATGCCGCACAATTGTAGCACTCCATGAGAGCATCGCCAGGGATTGTGTGCAGTACACTAGGACACCAGTGGTGGCGCACGTACAACACCCTGTGAAGGTACAACTTGTTTAAGCCCCCTAGTTATGTTGTAATCAAAGCTGTCAAGGCCGACCCCCTGCGAGTGATCAACACCATCATGGGAGGGTCATCCATTGAGTTCCCCTCTAAGAGGCAATGAAGGGTCTATGTGTGCCTGGTGCACCACATCACCACATACTCGACATAGGTGCTTTTGGGGTGGGCTTGAGTCAACATCACCTTCACAGTAGAGGATGCTTTGAGAATAGACTTCCCTACACCAAGACCCATTGGTTGCCATGGCCAACATTGTAGGGTGCCAAGTAAGATGAGTCCTAGTGTACGTGGGTAGCTCTGCAGACCTCCTATTTGTTAGACCCACACAAACACAGTGCACGCTGATCTAGAGAAGCATCCACATAGTCCACATGGCACGAAGTATGTCAAGTTAGGGGATGAAGTTGACCAGGTGAGTCATTTGGCATCCTCCCCCGAGCCATCCACTGGGGCACCTTGCACTTGGTTGTTGGTGTAGTCATTGCTGGAGAGGGCAGGGTGATTATCAAAGGTGATAGCATTAGCAAACATAGTGGTGATAGCCGTGCAAAGTCCTAGGAGATGAAGGAAGGACTCAACATACAATGGTACAAATAGGCACATGAACAGGGGTCTCATCGCCCCTGGGCTATGTGGGGCTTGGTGGAACAAAGTTCGCTTCCTCAGTGCGTGAGCTTCCGAGCGCTGGCACCTTCGAGCTTGAGCGCTCCTCCATAATGTTGATGGCCAAGCGGTACCCTTTGATGGCAGCAGCTAGCGAAGAGCTAAATCTAGCCCACTTCATCGGATGGACAGGCTATGCCTCGACGGTCAGATCCTCCACCAGCACAGGATACCTAGGAGCGTGGGGGCCTCCTCCATCCCTTTGGCCTTGGCCTCATCTCTGAGACTAGCCCTCGAGCCACCATCCACGTTAGCGTTAGCCGCACCTATAGGATCAAGGATAACCGACTAGGGGTGAACAGGAGGCTTAAAAATTCTTGCCCTCTAAAAATTATTGTCATAATTTAGCTAAACAATATTTCAAAGCAATTTAAACCTACACAATTCTAGTATACCTAAGGCACCACAAGCACAATTCTTTACAAATGTAATTCTAGCATAAGTAAATATGATAGTCACAATGATCACAATATCCTAGAAATACATGTACGGAAGGAAGAGTCAAAGAGGTAACCAAATGACACACGATATTTTATCATGGTGGTCAAAAACTTGCCGGGTTCCCCTAATTCACGTTGAGGAAAGCACAAGCAACTTGAACCGGCTCCACGAATTAAACCTCAACTCCTCAATTCACTAGTGGTTGTCCTTCCTCCGCTCCGGAGATGGTGGATACCAAAGCACTCACAAGTCGGCGCCAAGCTTCTTCACAACCTTCTTGAAGAAGTCACCATGCAAGCTCTCGTCAAGCCGTCTAGTGCCAGCAAGCACCAATAGTAATAAACCACAGCTTCAATCTAAGATGTATATACTTGATTTTGGCTCAACTATCTCATATGAATGCACAATGTGAAATTGATATGTGGAGATGATGCTCAATGCTCAAGGATGTTCAATGGAGTCTCTAACATATGTCTTTAAGCAGCTGGGGGAGTATTTATATCCCTACCAACCAAATATAGCTGTTGCATAAAACAATCTTGAAAAGTCAGGATGAGTGGTAGTACCGCTGTACAATTTATGGTACTACCGTACCTTTACTATAGCAACAATAACAGTTATGTCAGAATGTCAGAGGTAGCCATTGAAAGTCAGTGTGGTACTACCGCCGTTGAAATTGCGGTAGTTCTAATTTTTTGGTATTTCCGAAGTTTTGGCGTGGTACTTCCGATTTCCATGAGATCAAGTTTTTCAACAGTTGCTCTCTAGAAAAAATGAACCGTCCAATTTTTTTGAGCTTCTGGATTTTAGAAGTTTTGTCCTAGCGAAAGTTTCATCATTCAAAACACAGTACTTCCGATTTCCAGTAGATGAAGTGTTTTCAGTGGATGCTCTCTGGAATGTACCACCAGTTTTATTAGAACTTATGGGTTGTAGAATTACCACTGTGTAAATGCCAGTACTTCCAATTATCCTGACAGTGCACAGTTTGGCTTTCAATTTTAGTTTTAAAGTGCATGCATAATCCTAAATTGATCCAAATGGCACAAGAACATGCTATCAAGTTACTAGCCATGGTCCCTCTTAATAGTATGACATTTAACCTATAATCTGGTCTTTTAGCCTTTCTCCTAAGACCGGCAAAAACAAAAGAGATCCTAGACTACTTATTCCTTTGTCTAGAGCCACATTGATCTTGATATTGACCCTTAGCATACATCTCAGATTTGTCATCAGGAATAAACCTTTCAAACACTCGATAATCATGTTAGTCACATATTCACATAATGTCATTGATTACCAAAACTATTTTTAGAGGTTTAGATGCTTTCCGCACCTCCCTCACTGCCAACGTCCCCCTCTGCATCGGAGTCCACTTCCTCCTGTTCATCCCCACTAGATTCCTCCTTGTTGGCCTCTACACGAAGGAAAGCTAGGGTGCACATGAGAGCGGGATCATGAGAAGGGTGGTAGGTGAGTCCTCACAGCCCACGGTGTCCTCATTATCACTAGCCTGCAAAGTGTGGTCGTGGCCTCCGTTGCCAGAAGGCACATGCCACACGGGGATAGGAAGCCCTAGGACCTCGCACACATAGCTTATGCAAGGGACACCAATGGTGGCGCTAGCACAGAGGCTATGCTCCTTAGGAATATATGGGCCCAGGAACACAGTCACAGCCCTCTTGATCTCCTATAGTGAGGTCACTTGAAAGATAAATTAAAGAAGTAAGATCAGCAAAATCAAGGTTGGACAACCATGCAGAGCTGGGGTCATGATGTACTTGGGCCAGTAGGCTACCCAAGCTGGGATATGGGACCCTAGATCGTGTCATTACAGGGGTCCAGTATTCAACATCCAGCTCTGTGCAAGTGGGGAAACACCAATCATTCAAAACTCCTTGGTGAGGTCTCGCATGTTCATCTACTGTGCCAAACACGCGAAGGCTCTTCGCACGGGCCTTGTCATCTTATTCAAGCTTGATGCACAATGATGGTATGAAGTCCATGCTTTGCCTAGTCCACTGAAGGCAGCTGAATGGTTCGATGTTATGGTAAAACAACCACCACGCACAGTTCGATTCCCACTTCGTGCATGTAGAGTTGGAGGGGAACTCCTTCAAATAGCCTGACCGCACATGGAAATTGACGCACACCAGGTCGGAGAATTGCCCATCGCATAGCCACTTTGACTAGCACCAGGAATCGTGCAGACAAACGAATAGCGTCATGCTCGGGACGATGATCTCCAATCGCGTGGCCCACGAGAAAATCACATGCCGCACAACGGCGTTCATTGTCAATTGCAATAGCTCTTGGTTGCATAAATGAAGAACCTCATCTATGTAATATCCCAAAAGTCTATCGAGAAATAATTGTTTAATTGGAGAGAAAGACCTTAAAGGAAAGAATAAAATAGCAAGTTTTGAGGGGGTTTTCTGAATTTTCCTGGCAATCTGGGCCTGGGCCTTGGCCTGTGGAAATCGACCAAGAGGGGCGCCCACCCCTCCAACCCTAGCCATCCCTCCTCCTCCCTTGCCCATTCTTGCAGCCTCCCCCGCCCTTGCGCCGCCTCCCCTACCCCTTGCGTGCCCCAGCCCTCTCCCTCCCTCTCCTCCATTGCCGGTGAAAAAGATCTCCATTCGTGCCGGTCGGCGGAGGAAGGAAATCAATCGTAGCGAGGCGATTGGATCCAGAGGAAGGAAGAGGAAGGAAAAAGAGGAAAAGGAGAAGAGGAGGAGTTCGTACGGTGTGCATCGTAATCTACATCGGTTCGTCAAGGGTAATCCCCGTTGTTCCCCAATTAGATGCATATTTACTAGTTGTTGCAATGTCGGTATTCTGGACTGCCAGAATAGATTATGTTAGACGGCTGTTTTGGGGTAGTTTTGTGGAGATTCAGATATGGACTTCTCCTAGAGAGTTTTAGAGGACGTCGTTATATTTCCATGAAGTGCTAGAACACGTCATTCGAACCTCTGTAGCAGAAGTTATGATTTTTCTTGTAGGACTATTCTGCAGATCAGGAGATTTTTGTTAGTTTTTGGTAGATTGGTTTGGGTGGTTAGAAAACGGGATAATCAGAGGATCTCCATATTATGCAAGTCTTAGATAATTGTCTTAGTTTTCTAGGAAGGTCAAGAAATCATGATTCGGACACTCGGGGTGAAAGTTATGGCAATTTTAGTGCGCTGTCCAGAGAACCCAACGTGAAATTGATGTTTTCGAAAATTGGATGGTACGGGTAGAAGATGGTCGAATCAGGGAGGCTCACCAACTAGGTTTAGTTAGATAATTTAATTATGTTTCCAAAATGTCTAAGAACACCATATTATGATTCATGTACTAATAGATATGAACTTTTGAAGTTGACTGTCCACAGAGTGGGCAGGATGACCTTTAGGATTCGGGGATTGGAACCAAGTTAGACTAACTTACTAGTTCGTGATTGTTTTTATTTGGGCAAATGTCCTCTACTGTTGTCTTAGCAAATATTATAATTATTATCCAGGGGAGGACGGATCCTAGGGGCAGCACCTTCTGCACGTCCCCTGTTTTCTCGCGGTTAAGGCAAGTATAATGATGGTTTAAAATTGATAGTGTGGATTGTTGATGTTTGATCTATATTATGAGTATATGTGTTCATGGTTATGGCAAGGATGTATTGGTGTTGTTTATGGTCGATTGCAATTTAAAATGTTCATGAGAATTTCTGATGCATAGATATTGTGGATGCAAGTTTTACTTATTGAGACATTCACGCATATGCATCATGTTGATTTATTGAAGTCTTGGTCACGAGATGACCAAGCGCCAAGGTCCCCGTCATGTTGATGATATGACGGGCTAAAGGTCCCCATACTTGTGGAGTATGGGCAATTGGTCTCTGTACTAGATGGTACAGGCATGGGTGTGCATCGACGGATGCACACTTTGCATTACCGGTAAAATGCAAAAGAGAAAGATATAAAGAGATTTTTGACCATCTTGCATAGCATGGCTTATTTATATGGTTGATGGATGAATTTGTGAAGTGATGTTCATGAATGTTCTTGTTACTATCTATTATATTTGCTGAGTCGTTGGACTCACTCTTACTGTTGTTGTGTTTTTTTAGGTACCTTTATGAGATCGGCATGCATGGGAAAAATGAAAGATTAGTATTATTGTACTTTGAACATTCTACTTACAATGGATGAAAGAGAGGAAATTAAATAATAGTTGCATGAATTACTTAAGTAGAAGATGATTATTGATTG
The DNA here is from genome assembly GCA_036346245.1 of Bonia amplexicaulis. Lineage (NCBI taxonomy): Eukaryota > Viridiplantae > Streptophyta > Magnoliopsida > Poales > Poaceae > Bonia > Bonia amplexicaulis. The sequence goes on along the minus strand of CM070744.1, from coordinate 9,431,256 downwards.
CCGGATTTAAATTGTAATAAAGGATTAGAATTCTTTTTTGATGCTTCTGTTCTTTATTTAAATTATATAACTATGAATGTTCTGGTAGTTTTAAGCCAATATTGCTTAGAATTGATTATATTACTTGAGGTTATTCATTTCTTTTAATTATGCTTGTTGAACCTCTGACTGAGACAGTAAACAAAGGAGCTTCTGCTGAAATTTTGTGTAGCATATTTAGTTTGCCATTATCTTACTACTAGTTTGGTAGCATTCTAGGTCATTGTTTGGCTGGGGTGTTACAATCTACGAACCAAGCACATGGAAGGTGGAGGCTGATGTTGAAGTACGTGACAAATAGTGCTCCAAATGGTCAAAAGAAGAATGCAAAGAGCTGAAAATGACCATTTGAGGCAGAGGTGAATTTAAGCTATTGAAAATGGAGGAATTCTACAAAATCTTCAAATCCACCAAATGAGTCAAAAAATCTCACTCTAGGTCCATATAAAAGAACAATTGTTCTATTTGAGCTTGGTTATGGTGAGAAGAGATCAAAAGATTAAGAGAATCACAACAAAACATTAAAGCTCTAATTTAGTGAGATTTTGCACAAAAACTCCAAATCATGCTCTAGATATATATTTTTATCAATATTTTTCCCCCTTAAACAATGGAGTTATCAGGATGCATAGAAGAAGATAAAACATGAATGAAATGAAGTGGCTGCAATTTATTCATTTTAGCATTAGGAGCCATGAAAATTATCCAAAGTAACTCTACAAGTATTATACCAAGCCATATTATATGAAGTAGCTATTTTATATCATGGCAAATCATATATAGAAAAGCTAAAACCAAATGGCCAATATCCAAAATTAAATAGATTTTTAGTATGTCAAGTTGCTCAAGACCATAGTTTAGCCAAAGGTATGCAAAAATGAGCCAAGCCATATTAATAAACTAAATAGAACTAAGAAACTACAATTGAGTCAATTTAGAGTACTACAAGTCAATGTTTAATCATTTTGTTCAAGCACTTGGAACTAAGCAAATTTAGTACATTTAACAGTTGCTGAATTTTTTTTTGTTTTATCTTAGCAAACCAAGTTCTGGACTAGGAGCCATTAACAACTACCTTCTAAGCTTCAATAATGTTTCATATTTTTCTTAGCTATGTGTTAGATTTTAAGCTGTCCTATGATCATTCCAAGCAATAAGCAAAAGAGAGTAGTCTAGGTCATCGAAAACTCCCCCTGAGCTTATGCCTAGTGCAATGGTAAGCTATCTCATGAGAAACAGTTGGTGACATCAGTTTGTTTTGCACAAAAGAGTTTATTTTGCATTTTCTTGATTTATTTCAAGAACAAATACCTAATACTAATTCATCCTTCAATAAATAACTAGAATAGCTCAATTTAGGTTTAAGAATCAACTTAGCCTATTTGACATGACATGAATCACAAGAGGATCACTAGAGCAAAACTAGTCATAAGATCCAATAAGACATGATCTAATTCAAGTTTCTCATATTTAATAGAGCTAACATGGCAAAACCTAAGCTATATATAGAAAGACATGATAAATCTAGTAAACAAGCAAAAGACATGGCAAGATGTAAAGCAAGATATCATATCACATAAGGATAACAGTCCAAGTTCCATGTATTTATATTACAATGCAAGTTGCTGAATTTAAAATGCAATATGATATAATTGATGCAAAAGAGTCAAGCTTCCCCTCAAAATAGGCCAAAAGAACTAATAACCTCTAACTCTCTCTAGACACAAGCAAAGTTAGAAGAATCAAGAGCCTTAGTAAAAATATCTGCAACCTACTGCTCGGACTCTACAAAGTGAAGCACAATATCACCCTTTTCTATATGGTTTCTAAGGAAATGGTATTTAATTTCAATGTGCTTGGCCTTAGAGTGTTGCAGTGGGATTTTAGCAATGTTTATGATATTAGTGTCATCACAAAAGAGAGGAACACTATCTAAAGCCAATACATAGTCCCACAGAGTAGATAACATCTAGAGAACCTGAGATCATCTACTAGCAATAGCTACATACACTGCCTCAGCAGTGGACTATACAATAGATGATTACTTCCTAGATGGCCAAGAGATAAGAGATGTGCCTAAAAATGACAAGTACCAGAAGTACTTTTTCTATCTACTCTACATCCCACAAATTAGCATCAGAAAAAGCTTGAATAGAGAGTGTAGAATCAGAAGAATATTAGAGTCCAAAGTCAAGAGTGTCCTGATGATACCTGAAAATGCAACACACTGCATGACTATGAGAAGCACGAGGGGAAGCCTGAAATCAAGCGCACAAACACACAACAAACTGTTTGTTCGGCCTTGAGGCCATGAGGTAGAGAAGCGAGTTGATCATGCTGCAGTACTCCTTCTGGTCTACAGGCTCTCCATCCTTATTAGGATCTAGCACAGTAAAAGTGGCAATAGGAGTAGACATTGTCTTGGTGCTTCTCATATTGAAGCACCAAAGAAGATCCTTTGTGTACTTGACTTTATGACCAAGGAAAAAGGTAAACTCACCTATCATACTCACTCATCTCAAATTTTCTGCTCATAGAATTTGAAAATCTGGATACCAAATCATGAGAAGAACAACTGAATATGGTATCATCAATATAAATATAAACAAGTAAGAAGTCACTTCTATGTCTAAGAGTGAACAAAGCTTTATATACTATTCTCATTTTGAAATCATTTGTAAGTAAAAAAACTCTTAATCCTATCATACCAAATTATAGGGGCTTGCTTGATTCTACACAAGGCTTTAGAGAGCTTACACACATGGTTTGGGAACATGGAATTTTCAAAACCAGGAGGTTACATAACATAGACCTCTCCTTCTACGAAACCATTAAAAAAATTACTCTTGATATCCATTAGAAAAAGCTTAAAACCCTTAGATGCCATGAATACTAGTAATATGCGAATGGCTTTTAATCTAGCTAAAGGTGTAAAGGTCTCTTCAAAGTCTAAGTCCTCTACCTGGAAATAACCTTGAACTACAAGCTTAGCCTTGTTGTGAACAACCAATCCATCCTCACTTTGCTTATTCTTAAAAATCCATTTTGTTCCAATTATATTATGATTAGGTGGAGGTGCAACTAAGGTCCAGACTTGGTTTTTTTCTTCAAAATTTTCAAACTCTTTATACATGGCATTAACCCCAGGAGGAATCAAATAAAACATGGGTGACATCTCATGGTTTAAAAGATATAGAAAAGCAGAATGTGCGTGAGAATCTAGAGAAATAATCCTGGAATGAGTAACTTGCTCATAGAGATCCCTAATCATTATCTACTTGTCAGTGACGAATATGAAGAGGAGGTCATGGTGCAGACATAGCCTCTACCTGTTGGGTTGTGGAGATAGGAGCATAGCCACTTGAAGCAATGGTGAAGGTGAGAAGAAGCTACTGTGTTGAAGCTGGAGAAGTGGAAGCATGCTCTCCAACCAACTCAGGAGTGATTAGAGGATGTATTAGGTCCTCATCCTCTATGTTAGAGTCATCATCGATGAAGATACTCTCTTTATCATCATGTACCTATGTACCTGCACCATCGGGTCTAGTACCAAGACTAGCCTCATCAAAAGTGACTTCATAAGTCTCAATAATTTTGTTAGTATCTAAATTAAATACACGATAGCCACGAGAATGATCAGGATATCCATGGAAAATGCCATTATAACATCTAGATTCAAATTTATCTAAGTTGCGTTATTTAAGAATGAAGCACTCACAGGTGAAGGAACTCGTCTAATGGACCTCAAAGTGCACTCTCTCTCTTTCCTCTCAACCTTAGCTCTGTGGAAGTAGAACTTAACTATTATAACCTTAGCTCTTGCAGAAAGTACAATAGTACTTGACCTTTCGAGAGGTCTAAACTATTGAAGTAGAAGCACATGTCTTCTAGAAGGGGTTTGGGTAAATCTTGCAGATCTAAAGATAGTCTTAGATGGCTCAGGGGGTATTATCTCAAACTTGCTACACTCAACAGCTCTCATAGTGTTAGGTAGGTGGTTTTTGGAATACTCTAGGGAATCAAATCCTAAGCTTCTTTTCTTCACACTCATCTTAGATTAGTCCAGGATCATGTTGAGGATCTTCACACTCACTTTTTGAGGTAGCCATTTTCTTCGATTAGGTTCTCACATGTGGCACACTCATTTGTTTTGGTTGTTCTGGCATATATCTCTTTATAGATAGTGTAGGATCGGATATGACAAAAGAGGGGGGTGAATGGTGCCGTATAAAAAAAACCCCTCAAGTATTCACACAATCTTCTCCTATAGCTATAGAAGCTATGAAGTAAGAATAAACTATCTCACAAACTCTGCTCACAGGAAGTTAACAGAGAAAACTGCAGTCACAGAATGCTAGCCGAATACTACCAAGAACAACAGACTAAGGATGCTTTACTAGTCTGGCCGAAGCTCTGAACTAAAATAAAGTGTTGTTCGACAAAAAAGAAAGAAGCATATGATTGATCTTTTGTACAGAGAACCTGAGCAAACTGTTGCTGCAAAAGTTCTTTGCCGTGGATTGAAAAGAGCACAGAGAGCAAAAATAGAACCGACAGAACACTGAACATAAATCTCAGTTCCAACCGAAAGCAGAAATCAGAGGAAAAAGCAGAACAGAGAGGGAAGCAAAAAGATCAAAATTGAGAAGCATCAAGTGCTCAAGAGACTTATCGGCAAGGCAAATTCATAGAGCTTCAAGCCAAGCGCAGATCGCATTTCTTGTCGACCGAGAGGAAGCTATAAACTAAACTTTTGACCGAAGGCAAACTTCAAAAACGAAAAAAATAAAGACTGAATACTGTCAAGAAGAGAAGAATGCTGAACTAACACGGTTCTTTCTCTGATCGAAGTAAGACAAAAAGAAAGACAAGGCCCTTAGTGCTGTCGGGATAGCAAGCATTCTCCAATTGGCTGCTGCTAGCCGAGAGAGACCAACATGAAATGCAAACTGCAGACAGCCTAATGTAATATCCCGAACGTCGTTACGGCGTAAGTTTTTAAACAATCGCGGAATCGCCGGTTTTTCGGCAAATCCCTAGAAGGGAAAAATATAAATTGTAGAACATTGTAAAATGAATTAAATAAATGAAAACAATTAATTTGGATATTTTAGGCTGTCCGGAGGTGGGCCACCAGCCCAAATGGGGCCGTGCACCCTCCCAAACCCTAACACCCCTTTATAAACCCTCCTTGGCCCTCCACCCTCCCCTACCCTTGGCCGGCCCCACCCCTTGGGTGCCTCCCCTCCCCTATTGCTGCCATTGGTGCCCCAAGTGTTGCCGCCCTTGGAGAAGGAGAAGAAGGAGAAGGAAAGAAGGAGAAGGAGAAGAAGGAAGGAGAAGAAGAAGGGAGGAAATTTTGGGAAAATCTTCATCTAGGTAATTTTCCCTCATCCCAAATCCTCTATTTATGGATTAATTAGGGTTCTTGGCACGGTATTTGATGATAGTTAATAGATCAATTGCCCGATTAGAGATTAAATTGACTGCTTTTAGATTGATTCAGCATGCTTGTCATGTCGCGGTTTTGATCTAGAAAACGAATTTTCTGCGGGTCTTCCTAAAAGGAAAGTTGTAGAGGACTTCCAGATGCATCTCTTGTATTTGTTTCAAATATTTCTACTGTGGGATCTGGGAGATAAGGAGTTGGCAATACTGTGGGATCTATATTTTTAAAGATACGAAATTGTGAAGCAGTGACTCTGCAGAGTAATTTGTTGAATTGTTGAGCGGAGAGGAGATTGTGTGGATTCGGGTTTTTAGCGATGTTTTATATATTTATGTCGTACTTGTATGCTGTGGTTGTGTGCTGAGAGTTGTCTTATGGACAGGTGGTCTTGTCCCTGAGCGCTCTTGATTTTTATTGTACTTCGCTTCATCGGAATTGAGACAAGTGTATGTAGAGGTGGTTGCTACCGTTTAACTTGTTATTCCTTCTACTTGCAATTTACATTATTATTTTAATTTGATACATTATGACATGATTGCAAGTTATTCTAATTATGGGGTTGATAGCAAGTATTTATACATTGATATGTTGATATTATGCTAGTAGATATGTGGAATTCTTGCTTAATGCTATAATATGAAATATGAGAATAACATGTGGTGGATGTGGATAAGTTGAGAGCATGATAGTGCTCCTTGTGGATGAATTAATGTGATTAATGAATTATCATATCATTCATGTCATATCATGTCATTTGCATATGTGGATGTCGCCGCTCTTAGCATGCGACCGTCTGCGTACAACATCGTATATTGTCAGAATCGATGCACCTCTTCGCCAGCGGAAGCATCGTATATTGCCGTGTCGATGAGCTACAATTCTGTCTGGCAAGAGTGATGTGGAGCATAGCATGAAGCATTCATATGCATTGCATTGTGGAAAGGTCATTTGCATACATATGCAACATATTGTGGTGATGTTATTTTGTGGAATATACAACTTTCTAGTTGTAATGTGGAATTGGCTCATGTGAGCTATTTGTGGTATGAAGATTGCGGATGTGGTCGTGGAATGGGATTCGTCCCTTGTGTATGGTAAGGGTTAAGGTTGTGGCATGAGATTCTTTTCTCTAGTGTTAATTGTTGATAGCTTGTGGATGTGAGAAGTAACAAAGTAGTGAGGTGATCATACATATGTCTTATTGTCATTGATGGTAATTTGAGGTTGAGGATATAAACATTATTATTATGGAAGAATAAATGTTGATGATTAATCTATTATAGTTATGGAAGATTAAATGTTTCATTTGCATATAATTGTGGATAAAATGACTGCATTTATATGCCAATTAAATATGAAATTGAAGAGGTATGATTCATGGAAGTTTATGGTGATTAATAATTATGGACATGAATTGTGGTTGCAGTTGTATGGAATTAAAAATGATGATGTATAATTGTTTGTAGTTTGAATAACTTATTAAACTGTTTACTTGCTGAGATTTTTATCTCACCCTTGCTTCCCCCTCCCTACAGGTGGACCTTGAGCATGCATTGGGAAGGGTAGAGTGGCACCGCATGATGCACTTGGATGATAATCTTAATGCTGAAATAGAGTAGAAAGAATTCTAGTTCTTTGCTTAGTTATCATATTGATGAATGTTTCTCCTTATTAATGTTGAACTTGGAGTTGTTCCTTTGGTTATTATTGTTAAGTTGATTATGAATATTAAATTGTTCTCACTATTCTGTTATTTACTAGTTGATTATGCTTCCGCTTATATTATCCTGTTAATTAAATATTGCCATTTTAATTTATCTTGTAAATTGGCTAGTTGTAGAGCGGTTTTAGTAGCATCCCAGGGAACTCAAACCCAGAATAGTGTCTGCTCTCTCTTCACCAACTCCCTAACAACCCAAAAGAGAAGCAAAAACACACTCCAAAAGCCCCTAACTTCTCTTCACAAGCCATGGAGGGACAAACATAAAACTCTTACACACACATGGAGAGAAAAGAAAACCCTAACTCTCACTTTCCTCCCATGCCTCTCCCTCTCCTTTTATAGTCTGCACTAATGGGTTCACAAACACACTTTACCCATTAGTGCCAGCAACTCTTTTGCTTTATCCACTAACTCGAACTGAATCCGCACATGTGGCACACTCATTTGTTTTGGTTGTTCTAACATATCTCTCTTTATGGATAGCTACCTTAAGCTTTAATGCTTCACAAGATGCACAAGGTGAATTTCTAACTCTAGCCAACTACTTATTCTTAACTCTAAAAGCCTTATGTATCTTATCTAAATCAGTCTCAATTTTAGCACAAAATGTATAAAAAATAGAATCAATTACTTTCTTGGATGCAGCTATGGACATGGATTTTTTAATTATAGATTTATTCTCTAATGTCTTGTTGAGAACATCAATCTCAATTATGAGTTTAGGACCATTTTCACATATTCAATCTTACAATGAAGAAGTGTTTCTTCCATTTATTTCATTTTAGTTTTGCTATCCTCACAATAAGAGCAAGTATGATCATGATTAAATTTATACAATTCCTTAGTAGCACTATCCAATTTTATTTCAAGCAAAGCACAATTTGAGCATGATGAAGAGCTAGCATCTAAAGGAATCACATCTAAACCAATAGCATCGAAGCAATCATGATCACTACTTGACTTGAGAGAATCTAGTTCATCTAGAGTATCTTTAAGCTAGCTAGCAATAGAGGAATGAGTAGATTTTAGATTAGCCATTTCATTATGCAAGAAAAAGCAATATTTACAATTATCACCAGGATTAATGGATTTGAGCCTAACAAGCTGTAGGTTCAAGTCCTGATTCCTAATAATTTTGGCTTGTTTCTTTAGTTTCTATTCAGCAACAACAAGAGCATGTTTCATTGCTTTGGAGAAGGGGCGTACTTCATTGGGATCGCTGTAGGACTCGTCGGAGGAGGAGAAGTCGACGTCATTGCTCCCTTGACTATGAAGTACATGCCAGTGAAGTCTTGGGCCTTCTTCTTGCTATGGGAGTCATTCTCCATCGCAAGTCCACATCGCTCATGTCGACGTTCTCAAGAGTGGCAAGAACTCGGTTGATGAGCTTCCAATAGTTAGGCTTCTTGGCCTTCACATCTCGAGCTTGAGCCCGAATGTGGTTTGGCTCACCACACTCAAAGCAAATGATAGGGCCGCCTCTCTTCTTATTCCTCGCTTTGTTGTAGGCTCTCATGAATTTTGTAGATAGGAGGGCTAAGTCATCCTTAGCTATCTTCTCTAGGTGCTTATCGCTTAAGAAGTGCAACATGGATAAGGAAAATCCAGATGAGTTAAAATCCGAGAAATTAGAAGAGCTACTCTAAGAAGGGTCAACCACTAGTACCATCGACTTTGTCTTAGGGAGACGCGATGTGAAGTTAATCTCATGTATCTTTAACCCCCGAGTAGAGATTATTCATGGTGAGCTCACTCATGACAGCGTTGTCATTGATGGATGTGATTTTCATCTCCAAACTCTCACATCAAGTGCACTTAAGAGCTGGCGTGCATTCTTAGACTCAAAAAACACAAGGCCAACAGCTCGTACATCATGAATGCTATTGGAAAACCATTCCCATAACTAATCTAAAGATTTATCGAGCCTTTGCTTGATCTTTGAGTACTCTTTCTTAAGTTAGTTCTGTCTCACTTCCTTGATCATGGTAGAGCTCACAGTGTAGTCAAAGAGGGTCTTCTAGATCTCGTGAGTAGATCTCAAGTGAGCGACACTTTCAAACTCAGATTGATTAAACCCTTGAATCAAGAAAATTTGAGATTTGCTATTTTTCTCCACACCGGGTGTGATCATATCGTCAATGGCTAGCACTGCATAAGGATTCTTGACCTTAAGCCAAATTGAGTGCCCTTGAGCCTCAATGTAGACATGCATGCGAGCCTTCCAATAAGAGAAATCGACTCCATCAAAATTGGGTGCCTTGGTAAAATACTTGTCTAATGATATGGCTCCTACGATCGGTTGAGATATATGAGAAGAGCTAACCGAGCTTTGAAACTACTTATAGGACCGATATAGCAACAGAGAGGGTGAGTAGTGTTTTCAAATTTTCCCCCGAGTATTAGTTAATCTTCACTCCGATAGCCATAAAAAGCGATGAACATCAGAGACCAATCACCACACAAAAAATCCAAATGAAAAACTAATCAAAACACCCTTCAATTTGCCAGGCAAGCTGACTACTATAGTGATTTCTGGTTAGACCAGCAAATAATAGCAGATAGATTGCAGCTACGATGTTTTCACCAGAGAACAAGAAAATCAGCACTGTTGCAAATCCAAAAACCACGTCACTTTTGATCCGATGATCCAAAAGCAGTGAAACTTTATACAAAAATTGTTCAAGGTCTCAGGAACCTATTCCATCCATGTATCACAAAAATCCATATCAAAGTTCAAAGCTTTTTGAAATCGAAGCAAGATTGCACCAAAAACTAGCAAAATACAAAAACGGTGAATACAACTTACTTGTGAGTAGAAGATAGCCAAGATGGCTCTATATGCATTCCCACATATCATAGCAAGCAAGATCACTGAGGAAATCAAGCCAAAAACCCTTGAATTACAAAATCACTTGAAGAGGCCAAAATCAAGCAAAACCATCTTTCTTCATGAACTAACTATCAAAGTACTTAGATGAATGTATATTGATATCCAGAGGATGTCTTTATCTCTTATATGTCCTTAACACAACAAAATCAAGAAGAATGAAGAGAAGAGAAAAAACCAACCAAGACAAGTGCAAATAAATCAACACAAGAGATACTCATGGAGATAAACAAAGATCGATGTATTGCTATTTGAGAAGAAAAGTTTTATAGCCACTTCACCTTGAAGGATAGAGAGCACATCGCAACACTCTTCTCTCAAACCCTAACCATAACACTTGTGAAAACTTGGTCTCAATAGAGGAAGGTTGGATGGTTAACTACAATTCTCCATCCCAACCCGTTAAATAGATAAGCTAGCCAATCACATCTAACTCTTAGTGGATACTATCCAGTTAGCACAATAGAGAAACTCGATAACCATGCACACATGGGTTTTAACTCACATATTACAGTTATACACACTTTTCAAAGAGCACAAGCCTGAATCCATTAAGTTCTAAGCTTTGATCAATCTTGATCTTCTCAACTTCTAGTTGACCTAAACCGCTCTCCAAAATACCGCAGTTTTGTTTCAAGGTAGTTCTCAATATTTTAGTCAAACTACCAAAATACCAATTCTTGACCTGGTCATCTCCTTCCATTGCAAAGCAATCGTTAAGATTGCCACATGTAGGTACAACATTGGCTTGCTATGTGTCATCAAGTCTCTTTCATTTCGGTTCTACTAGACCGCGCCTTACTTAGACTGACCAAGCCACATTGTGCAATTCATTATTTGAACTTCTCTTAAACATTTTTCACATTTCTCGTGCCATGCTTGAGCTCACCATCTCCGTTGTTCGAACTTCTCTTAAACATTTTTCACATTTCCCACGCATACTTGAGCTCACCATCCCACCCAACATCCTCAATCGTTTTGGGCCTCAGCTCCTCCATGAGTATAGCTTCGATCCTCATCATTGATCATAGTTGACTCTAAACGAGCCTGCACATCCAAAGACAAAGAAATTATTTTTGGATATAAGTTCTTCATAACTTGACCTACATTAATAGTAACATGTCTTTTATAGCATATATCCACTAATCTCATCACCAAAACTCATTCCACGACTCAAAACAAAAAGAAACAAATTTTGAGCGAAACCTCCTGTGTCTGGCCGGACCTTAATCCCAACTAGATCACTACCAGTTTCCGGTTGAACCAGAATGTACTATTGATTGAACCGCTGATCAGTTTTACTTATCGGGTGAGTTTTTTTGGCTGATGATTTATGGCTTATGGTTTAAATATTTGAATTCTAGCTATTCGTGAAAGGTAGTACGCACAGGAAAATAGTCGCATGCGAATTTGGCTGGTACAGCTAAAATCAGTTCACTTTTTACTATAATCTTCCTATTGATCCTGTCTTAAAAAAACGTACTGTTTAAAACCTAGTTACTGTAGACTGTACGAGCATAAGCCAAAAATAACCCTAGCCGAACCCAGCCAACAATGCGACGCCATAACTAGCATGTGCATGCATGGTCAAAAGTAGTCAAAATTTTTAATTCGTTACTAGCTCTCTTTTAACAGTAAGCATCCATTTTACAGTAGTCATTGATGGCTTTCAATTGACTCAATACATGCATGGTAACTTGTTCAAAACTATAGCTATGCCATAATTAACATCTAATTGAAATGGTTCGTTCCAACAAAATTTAAGATCCTCTTACATGGTACTTCAACATGACTACATACTATATTGGAGCCATTTGTGCTGATAACATGTTACAAATCTCCAAGTCGTCACATTACCAACAACACAGGCAATGAGCAAGAGCAATCACATAAACTGGGACAATATGGAGAGTTGCCATGTACCAGTTTCGGTAATGTCAAAAAATTAATTCCATTTACAACTAGTACAATTCACACAGCTATTTATATGAAGTCCTTCCACCAATTAATCGAATACTACAGCATCCCATTTTCTTTCTGAACCCACTCTGCAATTGAGCTCTGCAGCCTGCCGGGCGCATACGGAAGCCATGAAGTGAGGAAGTCTCCTACCCGTTGCCACAACTTCCCTTTGCGAGTGCTCCTTCGCGTACTTGGCACGTGCGGCATGCCTGCCTTCTCAACCGCAAGGAACGCAGCTCCATGTCTGGACTTCCAAAGCATCTGATACTTGGTCTCTTCGGCCTTCTGGCGAAGGCGATCTATCACCTTTGGCAGCATGATCTCATCCACCTGTTCTAGGCTAACATTTGTGTGCGAGTAGTGCTGCACTTCCCCATTGATCACCTCAATTGCAGAGCTCTCAACCGCAGGCAGCAACTCTTCTGAAGAACTATGGGGGGAGAGGAGGAGTTCAAGTCTAGCATACGGTGACCGTGGATCTCTCATGGAATTTCTCTCGCCTTCGACGTCGCCTGTTCGCAGCTGCCTCTTGTAATCGGATAGTAGGATGTGCCGCTCCAAATAAACAAAGATGACCGGTTCTGGAGAGGTATCTATTAACCTTGATGATGCGCTTGTGTTGCTACTACACAGGCCTCTCCTGTGCTGCTTGCAACATAGTGGGTTTGGGCGATGCCATTGAGTCAGAACACTGTGAATGTTGTCCCAGTGTTCATTATGGCTAGAATTAGCATTTGGCACCCAGGAACACTGTTGCACAGCTAGTTGACTGAGTTCCTTGCTAGCAAATTCAGCTGTAGACTTGAAGTGAGGGGTAAACAACTGTAAGCACCTAAGTATAATCCCAACTATGTCTGTACTTTCGGAAAGCTGTAGTATCAGACCAAAGCAAAAATTTTTCTCTGGTGCACTGCAATCTTTGTGGAAAACAACTAGCCTACCCTCTATTCCACCGTCCACGGCAGTATAGGGCACTAATAACAACAGATAGAACTGATTTCCCCGGAAGATTTTATGCTGCATCTTTTTGCCTGCTAGAAGGTGCCTAACAAGAGGGTCGAAGAGTATGTAACGGTGTGGTGTGCCGCCAAGCTCAACGAATCTCAAAAACTCAGTAGCACCATGTGCATACCACTCAAATCTTTGAAGAACGGATCTGCTCGCCACTGCGTTGTCGTGGCTAAATACAGATGAGATGAACGACTTCGTATAGTGAGCAATTCGTTTAGGTAAGGAGGAACTCCTTACCCCATGTTCAATCTCTTCTTTTTCAAGGATGCGCTGCTTGCATTTGTGCATTGTGTCATCGCACTCTTGAGCAGCGCGCTTCAGCTTCTTCCGCCAGCGCAACAACGACGCATCAGTGATCTGCCACTGATTGGATATCTCAAGTGCAGCCTCCAACTTAATGTGCGCCATCTCCAGCCTCTCCATGTGCTCTTTTCCATTTGATTTCTCCTCATACTTGTCGACCAGACCAGCAAGAGCCTTGCTAACTGTCTCTTGGACAACCGCAGAACTAACCATCTCCGCCATTAGGTGATTAAAGCATCTGTAAGCCGGATTCCCTCTCCCTGTTCAGGAAATGTAACATATACACACACATATCAGCGTGGACAAGAGAATAGATATAGTGAATTAATTCATGATCGATTGCAGCTATCGTACCAAAGTGTAGGGGAAATCTCAACCTGGTGAATTGAATTAGTACTTGTCTTTTATAAGGAGAGTGGAATTACTGGACATATGATGAATATACAGGATTATATAGACAGATCTTCGAGTGGGCACACTGAGGAAAGTGGTGATCAGGACGTAGATGAGTAGGATAGATCGTGACTTCATAGACTTCGGTAGGAGAGAAGGTAATTAATGAGTCAAAAGGGAGCATAGTAGCATGTACAGACTATGTCACTTGCAACTATATGTGAAAACGGATCACATAGTATTTGAACTATATTCACATCTATATTTCTTTATTTTAAATACGAATCAGACAAACGTCGATACAAGTATGAACTAGACAAATATCATGCATGAATTCGGATTGGATTCACTGAGGAAAGTGGTGATCAGGACGTAGATCGTGACTTCATAGACTTCGGCAGGAGAGAAGGTAATTAATGAGTCAAAAGGGGGCTAATAAGTCTTGCACAACTGTATTGTGTCACTTGCACTGTTGTATGCGCGATCACACTGGTAAACTAAACAAGTTGTGAAATACGAACAAAATGCTATCTTCAATCAACAGACGAATCATCACGCTTACTGATACATTGCCACAAATCATTACGGTGCTTAAAAGCAACCTACATGTCCAAAATACAATATTTGTAGCCATAAGTCCAAACCTACCAACAAGAAGTCTACAACCAAATAAATGTTGATTGATAAGGAGCATTTTTTTTTCTACAACCCGAGACTTGGACCGCCACTACCGTATCCCCCTCATGTTTTGGAAGCTACTTTCCTTGCAGCGTATTAGTCAATTAATTGGTGCTTGCTTGTCGCCATCTGGGACCTCGCTGTAGACCAAGCACATTCAGGCCTTTTTTTTTGCCTGTTTGCAAGGTAACCGGAGGTTGCCAAGAAAGCCGGTTACCGACAGGAATCTAATCTAATTATATTATTAAAGCGATAGAAAAAGAAATTACCATATTCACTTCCAAGAGCTAGAAATTCTCATCTTAATTGGTGAAAAAAGAAAAAAAATTATACCGTCGATTGTGATATGTACAGATTATAACGGTACATATTAAAAGAAAGAGTTCTTATTAAGTCCAATCTAGAAAGAACTAAAATTCAGAATAAAAATAAAATAAAATACAATACAATACAATTTGATTTTCATATGAATTCCTAAGCGAAATCCCTAAATAAATATAATTCAAAATAAAAATTAGAAATTGGATTTGTATAGGAATTTCAACAAAAAATAACTACAATTTGGAATAAAAAATAAAATAAGCAATTTGATTTTGATACAAACTCCTAAGTAAAATTCCTAAATAAATGCAATTCGATATAAAAATAAAGAAAAAATAGCTATTGAATTTGTATACGAATTCGAAAAAATAATAATTGAAACTTGGAATAAAAATAAAAGAAAATTTGTAATTTGATTTGTATACGAATTATTAAGTGATAGAAGAAGATGCCACTACGATCATCTCAATGACTAGAAATTATCATGTGAAACAGTAGAAAAATAGAACAATGTACACCGTTAATTATGGTGGGTCCACATTATAATGGTATAGCACTGATACCAGTAACCAGAGAGGGGTGAATGATTCCCGAAACCTATCCCCTAAGGTATTAAAAAATCTTCACTTAAGTGACTATGATAATTACCAAGTTTAGATCACAATATCAAACCCTAGATTAGCAATCTGGAACCCTCTGTGATTCCACCATGCTATTATCTGGATCAATAGATAGTGCTCAAAGATACATTACTGAATATCAAATATATAACTTGCGAAAATATAACTAATACAATAGTAGACTTATACATAGGTTGATCAAGCCGAAATCAATAAAAAGAAGCAACGAAACGGAAACTTCACGCAAATAGGACTCTTAGGATATGCGCACATACAACCAACAGGGACTCGTGACCTAGTTTTTGGCATCATCACCTTGTAGTCTTATCACTGAATAATAATAATTGAGCAACAGTGAGCAACAGTGAGTACGAAGCTATTAGTACTAGGTCACATACAACCAACAGGGATAAAAGCAACAGCTAATAGGTCACATACATCGTAACAGTGAAGCTATTAGTACCAACCAACAGCTCTTAGATGACCGTAGAGCTTTTTTTTTCTTCTTCTTACTTACCGAATAATAATAATTGAGCAACAGTGAGTACGAAGCTACTCAGCAAGCCACCTGATAGAATACATCAATAATAGATGGAAGACTGAATAAAGGAGTGCTCCTTTGCGTACTTGACATGTGCAGCATGCCTGCCTTCTCAACCACAAGGAACGCAGCACCACGTCTGGACTTCCAAAGCATCTTATACTTGGTCTCTTCGGCCTTCTCGCGAAGGCAATCTATCACCTTTGGCAGCATGATCTCATCCACCTGTTCTAGGCTAACATTTGTGTGCGAGTAGTGGTGCACTTCACCATTTATCACCGCATTTATCACCGCAATTGCAGAGCTCTCAACCGCAGGCAGCAACCCTTCTGAAGAGCTATTGGGGGAGAAGAAGAGTCCAAGTCTAGCATACGGTGACCGGGGATCTCCTAGGGAATTTCTCTCGCCTTCGACGTCACCTCACTACTATAAAAGAGACTAAATTGGACACTTACATCATAGACAGTTCCAAGGAACCATCTGTGTTATAAGTATCACAGATGGTTCATATGAATAACCTTCTATGGTATTTTCATAGATGGATATTTATATGAACCGTCTGTGATAATACAAGACATCACAGATGGTTCTTACTAATATCCGTCTGTGATAATTTACAGACGGTTCTTGATAAGGACCGTCTGTGATAATGCAGACATCATAAACGGTTTTTTATTTTAACCGTCTGTGATACTTTACAGACAGTTTGTAGTAAAAACCGTCTGAGATATGATTTTCGCCTCGTAATCCCCAAAATTTCATAATCTCCTGCCTGAGTCTGAATAGGATTTAGTTTTGAGACACCTTTAGTAAAACGGGTATAACTTTTGCATACGGTATGCGTTTTCGACATTCTTGTACTCATTGGAAAGCTAACGATGAGCCCGATTAAAAAAATGACCCACTTGCACTAGTCGCCCTCTAAGATCCTCACAATCGGCCATCTTTAACCCCCAAATTTGCGTTTTATGCTTTCGGTTTTTGTTTTTGCCAAAATTGTTGATCTTCTCTTTGGAATTTGGGTTTCACTTCAACTGCAAAGTTGTAGATCTCGTCGAAACCTTTCAAACGAGTATAGATAAGCCATATAAAATCTTGCTATTTTATCTTTTGAGACTAGCTATTTATATTGTTACGATATATTGTGTTTGTGATGCTATTATCACCGACTATTTTTGTTATGAACCGTATGTGATATCTTCTGCTATCATAGATGGTTTTTATTATGAATTGTCTATGATGTCTCTATCATAGACGGTTTGTAATCTGAACCGTCTGTGATGTCCCGCCACGTTACCAATCCGCGGCATATCCCTTGGGATCCCGATCTTGCCTGTCTATTCTCTCTGCATCGAACGGAAGGCACCGTTCTCCTCCCCACCTCTCACCCCTTATTAACCCCTCTCCCTATTCAAAGAACCAATACCACTAGTACTCCTCCAACTCGTTTGTATGCGACAAAGGTGGGAAGGGGTTCAGCAAGGGCGACTGAAATTTTGCAAGATGGAAAGGAAGAAGGCAATGACAAATCTGCACTATTCTAAGTCGTCGGCATAGAAGCTATTAATTTTGGCATAGAAGCTGAAAATATTGTTCGTTGCCTTTTTGTTTCTGCTACTTAAAATTTTTTCCGCACCACTTGTTTTAGATTATAGTTTACTGAAGGATGTGTAAGTATAGCTTGTATTAGCCTAAAGTTTCTTGTAGTGTAAGTATTTTTCTGAATTTGTAACCGTGAGCTTATCTTTGTAAAATTATAAGTGTACTTTTGTGTATGCAGTGCTATGAGTAACCTTCTTGATATCTTGTGAAGTTGTAATGGTGGATTCTATTTTTAATGGAAATAGAATGTGCTGCTGTGTTTGTTGCTGTATTTACATGTTTTTAGATGATATAGTTAATATTTCCTGAGGCTAATAGAAAAATAGAAAAAAAAATAGGTATAGAATGAACTATCACAAACGGTTTTATGGTATAAACCGTCTATGAAGAATTATCACATACGGCTCGAACCAGAAACCGTCTGTGATAGGGAAGTATCACAGACGGTTCTATATACAAATCGTCTGTGATACTTACACATCACATATGATTAGTAAATCATCTGTGATATGTGAGTATCGTAGACGGTTTTTGGTTCAAGCCGTCTATGATAGTGTTCTTCACAGACGGTTCTAGTTACAAACCGTCTATGATGTATTTATCAAAGACGACTTACAAATCATCTGTAATGACAGTTTTGAATCGTCTGTGATGATCGAGCTGCCTCTTGTATTCAGAGCAGGATGTGCCGCTCCAAAAAAACTAAGATAACCGGTTCTGGAAAGGTATCTATTAACCTTGGTGATGCGCTTCTGTTGTTAGTACAGAGGCCTCGCCTGTGCTGCTTGCAACATAGTGGGTTTGGGCGATGCCATTGAGTCAGAACACTGAATGTTGTCCCAGTGTTCATTATGGGCTTATGGCTAGAATTAACATTTGGCACCCATTTCCTTGCTAGCTACGTCAGCTGTAGACTTGAAGTGAGGGGTAAACAACTGTAAGCACCTACGTATAATCCCAACTATGTCTGTACTTTCGGAAAGCTGTAGTATCAGACCAATGCAAAAAAATGTTATGAGAGGTGGCGGTTAGAGTTTCGATAAGTGTATTTTGGGGATTCCTCCCTTAGCCCTGCACCTCTCCTTATATAACCTCCAGTCTGATACTTATCCGATACAAGTAGAGACTGTATCTCACTTGGAGACTATCATCCGAACCATTATCATTCCAGCCCATTAAATGTATAACTCTGTAGGTTCATATATATTTGGCCATAGGTCGAAAACTGCTTTTCAGTCTATAAGTTGGTAGCGGTCCCTAGCAGGACATAACGACTCTAAAACATGCATATAGATCAAATCAGACGAACATATATATTATTTATATACCGATCCCTTTGCCTCATGATACCAGATCGAACTCAATGCAGGAAACGTGACATCCTATGATAGCTTGATCCTTCACTCAATCCTGTAGTGGATTACTCGGTTCTGATTGACTCCTCAATTTCGGCATGGCCATGCACTTCCTTAATCAAACCACACCGACGGGTCTAGAGATATCTCTCCTATTATATAGGAGGCGAAAATTCTACTCATTCTCAAAATAATGAGTATGAGTAGCATCTTTAGTTGCTTTATCTGGTATGGAATCTCTAGAACATATTTCTTCTTTTCTTGCTTGAGAATAATTCTCAATTTGCAATACCATTCAATGAAGTTTGTTCCATTTAGTTTTTCTTTCTCAAGATTACATTACAGGTTAAAGTTGGGTGTGAAGGAAGTAGATGGTGGCATTGTCTACAACATAAAAAGTATAAGCAAAAATTTAGCACTATATTTATGTAAAATCTTTCATAAATAATTTAACAAAAGATACCCCACTATATGTTTAAAAATCATGTACCCTCTAATAACATATAGTGAATCAATATCTATATTTCACTAAGTCGTAGTGAGTTTTGGCATCACTGCTAGAAACCTAGCGATATAGGTAAACAACCACTTGCTAATTATATCACTTGTAACTATTTTTTGTTGAGTGACATCTATATGTCCCGCCTCAACACTATATCCCTAGACCCAAAACTATTTTGATAGCCTAGTCAAGTTAAACCTATTATACATGAAGTGTCCAACACTTTACCCTATCTTGTTGAGAAAATTAATGGCACCCTACTTTGGTAGACCTATCATTTAATAATCAAAATCTTGATAGGTGCAACTATTGGAAGGATGTCAAGTTTTACTTAATTTTTCTAGAGAGATACTATTCTATCATGTTAATATCACCCAAAATAGTAATAACATGAATAATAGTATAACAGGAACATAAAAGCACTCACAATTAAATCATATTAAACTGTGATATAGTATGGCTCTTAGCACGGCAATCTCCATCAGCACGCTTCATGTCCACCGAGCCTTCAATGCTTGAGTTCACCATATTTATCTACTTAGGTATATTTCTAACAGTTTACAATGAATTACATATAAAAAAATCAAGTATCACAAGCCAATACGCAGGTCATTATACAATGATATGTAGCCCATGGCTATAAATCAACATTACACGTAGGCCATGAAAAACTCATACATGCATCGCATACATTGTATCAATCAATACATGTGCTGAGCTACAGATCATAATTGTCTCATATAAAGATATAAGATTAGGGATAATTTAGAATAACATCAAAACATGAATAAAGAGTTTTACGAACAAGTCACATACTTGTTAACCAATATGACATATATTTATTCAAAGAACAAAATAACATATTTTTCAAAAAATCATAAATATAAAAGTGATACGATCATCTCCATAGTTGCCTCTAGGGCATATCACTAACAATCTCCCACTTACACTAGAGTCAATCATGCAAGTATCTAATACTCATAGCTCTTGTGTGTGTCTCATGCTTTGATTATAGAAGAGACTTTATCAACAGATCAACAATATTTAAATCTGTGTGCACTTTGTATATCTTAACATCACCTCTATCTACAATCTCACGAATGAGATGAAAACGTTGAAGTATGTGCTTGAATTTTTGATGTGATCTAGGCTCCTTGGCTTGCGGAATGGCTCCACTATTATCCCAATAAAGATTCATTGGACCAAAAGCACTAGAGACCACACCCAGCTCAAATATGAACTTCTTTATCCAAACAGCCTCCTTTGCACCTTCGGAAGCCGCAATATACTCAGCCTCTGTTGTAGAATCAACAACCATCTCTTGCTTGGAACTTTTCCAGCTCACTACTCCTTTATTAAGACAAAACACAAACCTAGACTGCGATAAAAAATCATCTTTATTGGTTTGGAAACTAGCATCAGTGCAACCTTTTACGACTAGCTCTTCCTCACCTCCACAAACAAGGAACATATCCTTAGTCCTCAAGTATTTTAGGATATTCTTTATAGCTATCTAGTGACCTTCACCTGGATCTGACTAATATCTGCTCGTAACACTTAAAGTATATGACACATCTGTGCGTGTACATGTAACATCCCAAATTTTGTGATTTTTGAAAATGTAAATTTAAATTCATTACTTTAAAGAAGTTGGATCTTATTTGAATTTTTTTCTAGTTTTTAAAATCAATTTCTAAAATTAAAAAGAGATCTTAGTTTGAAAATATATTACCAAAATAAGTTGGAAATATTTTATATAAGTCCAAATTATCCCCAAAAGCTTCTGTAAATTTTTCTAGAATTTTTAGAAGAAAATTTCATATTTTTCGAGCCATATTCAATTTTCTAAGATTTTCAAAATCAAAACTAAAAAGAAAATTTATTTTCCTCCTCCTCTCTCGGCCACGTGACGGCCGGATCTCTGCCCACATCGCCACCCCATCCCGCCTTCCGCTCTTCCCCCGCCCGCCACGTGATGGTCCCGATGCCGCCACGCCACCCGCGCCTACGATCATCACCGCCCACTTCTCTCTCATTGCATGAGGCCCCACCTAGCGGATCCGTCTTCCCCCGTCTCCCTCTTCCTCGTGCGCCCGCAACCGCCTGATCTTCCGGCCTTCCCGCCCCCACGCCCACTCTCCCTCCCCTCCTCCTCAGTGCGCACGCCTTCCCGCCCACTACCCTCTTCCTCTCCCACTTTCCCCAAACGCCCGCAACCGCCACCGCCACTTCCCCACTTCTGGCAAAGGATTGCCGCCGGTTCCCTCCCCGTGCCCCTATAAAACCCCCAAGCATCCCCATTCTCCTCCACCTTTTCCCCACTCCTCTCCCTTTCCTGCCGCTCCACCGCCTCCGCCAGGCGCCATTGAGCCGCCGCCTAGGAGTCCGGCGAGCAATCGCCGCCGCCTCGGGCAGCATCACACCTCGCCGACCCCACCTTCACCATCCCGCAGTGCAGAAGCTCCCCACACCTTGCCCGACCCTCCTCGTCCGGAGCACCGCCGCACCGGGGACCCGGCCACCGCCGCCTCTCGCCGTTCGACCACCTCCGGCCGCTCTCGTGGCCTCACCCTCCACGTGATCCCTTGCTCCCTCTCTCCGTTGGTGCCCTCACCGCCGGCACCGCCGCCGATCGCCGCCGAGCTCATGCCCAACACCTCCCCGCAGGGCTGTCCACGTCGGACCACGTGTCTGCGTGGCGGTGACTGGCGCCACTCAGCGCCACGCAAGCGCCCGCGCCACGTCCCTCTCCCGCCACCTCAACCCTCCTGAGTCCACGGACCCGGTCCATAGACCCGGGCCCACTATCGGTCGGCCACCCTGTGGTGACGTCATCTTGGCATCATAAATCCGCTTTTCCCAAGAAAATAATTCGCCGAAAAAGAAATTCCGATGACGTCATAATTCCGAATTTTCTTTAGAAAAATAATTCCAAAAATCCAGTTTATTCTTTTTCTTTCATTTTAAACTTCCAGATGCCCGTACTTTTTCATCCTAGCTCCGATTGAGTCCATTCAAATTTCTAAATTCGTCAAAAATTCCAAACTATTCATTTCTGCTATCCTTTTAAATTTTTGAATTTTTTGTAATATTTTAAATTTTAAATTTCAAACACCCAGTTCACTTTCAAAATCTCGGTTTCATTTCAACTTTTCTATGGACTTCCAAAATTCAAAATCAAACTTTGTCAAATCCTCAGAAAGTTTATTTTATGTTTCTGAACTTGAATATTTTATTTCCAGTAAACCCCTTTTTTCAATTAACCTTCCAGATACCCTCTTTTCCTCGTTTGAACTCCGAATCCATTGAAACTTTCTCCTAAATTCATATAAAATTATAAACTCCTTTCCAGTAGTTACATTATATTTTTTTAATGTTATTTGTATTTATTTGTTCGTTTGTTTTATCGTTTTGCACGTAGAATCCAACGTTGTTGAAGAATTCGAAGACCCGCAGCAAGAAAGTCAAGATATCGCACACGAAGGTAAGTCTCCTTTGAACATTTTGAATCTATGTTTGTGAAATGTTTTCAATTATTTTAAATTTATTGCATGTGCTATGTTACATAAAATGATAACTTATGTTGCAAGGATAATAGTTAAACCGATAATTGAAGTACCCTCATTTGACATTGATAACCTTGTACCTTTGACACTCTAGGACTTCCTTTGTCTCAATAGTGAGATTATTATGAATTTGATAATTTTAGAATGGTAGTAAATGCTTAGACAAACTAGTCTATCAGTACAACCGTGGGGTGGAAAATAGAAAGGAATGAATTCATCTAGTAGCAATCAATATTGTTGTTGTTGTTAAGTTGGTGAAAACTATTTTAGACTTGGGTGGATGGTAAGATTGGATGGATGTTGTTTAGCACGAGAACTTGAAAAGTGAATGTTCCACCCAAGTCAATTAAGGACCGACGCTTGTGTTTGTCCAAACTGAGCACTACCGTACAACCATATGTCTATATGGGTATGACCTAGCTGATTAATTTACGATAGACTAGCTTAGGTACCACCAGTGGAAAGTGGGTGCCAGGGTGTACTGGTTATTCACAGTGAGGGACAGTGTTCACTGTACTCATACGGTGCAAGAGGGGGCTTCTGAATGTGGTGGATTTAACCCTTCAGCGGTGAAACCTCAGCGGGTGGTGACTAGCTAGGCTAGAGTAAGGTAAAGGCTTTGTGATGAATTATCTGGGTCTCATGCCTAAGGAAGCATGTTGGCTATTAAGATAGCTTGTCTCTTGTGGGTAAAGTTGTACAACCTCTGCAGAGTGTTAAAACTATTCGAATAGCCGTGCCCACGGTCAAGGCGGGCAAGGAATGCATTCACATGGTAGAACTTTGGTTTTGGTTTAAAGTAAAGTTTTGGGAATCCGAGAGTGGATGAAACTCTCGGGGTTGTTGAAATAGTCGAAACTAGTGTGGGTGGTTAGAACCCGTAGATTTGTTATTTGGTGGTTGGAACCAGTTATCCAGAAATGGTGGATATAACCTTCACTTTGAAATATTTAATAGTTTCAGTTAAGATAATCACTTTGTTAAAATATCGCCTTCAAATATGTTTAATGATATTGGAAATAAAAATATTGCTTTGTACAAAAGAACCATATAACCTTCCTTGTTGAGCCTTGCATCTAATGCATTTTCCCAAGACTTGCGGAGTACCTTATGTACTCACATACTACACTTAAAAATAAAATCTCAGAGGAATATGAAGCTCAGGAAGGAGACTACGACTACTTTGCGTGTGGATTCGACGAAGGATTTCCGGAGTACTAGGTTGCGTTTCCCCAGTCAATTGCCTGTGGCGTATTGATGGGTCTTTATCAAGTTTACTTGCTTCCGCTGTGTTTTATTTATTTGCGGGGTCTTGAAACCTCAGTTGTAATGAAAAGACCTTTTGGTCAGTACTCTTTATTATTGTAATAATCGTTGTTGGCAATGTAATAGTCACTGTTTAACTGTGTGCACTAGCTTTGATCTGGGACTAGTGCTGAAATACACAGAGGGTCCAGATTCGGAAATCCGGGTCCCGACAGAGATGGTATCAGAGCCAACTTGACTGTAGGACGTGACCTAGTTTAGAATAGCAAAAACCTTAAGGATCTAAATTTATTAAAAAATTTATATTTTTGAAAATTTTCTATACCTCTTTACCCTCACTCTATTTATATTCTCTTGTTCAAAAATTTCTTACTAATCTTTTCTATTATTTCAACTTGTAGATGGCTGGTTCTTCCTCCGTTGACTCGTGGGACTTCATTTCTCACGGCGAGAATGAGGGTGCATTTGTTGAACTTCTTCGTCAACTCATGCAGTATCTGAAGTATCGCCAACCGCCTATTTTCAGAGGGCGGAAAGTCAAAATTATGGACCGAGATTCTTGGTCGATGGAAGCATTCCTGTATGCACGGGAAAGGGAATTCAACTCCCACAGATACCCTATCGATCATCCTCGGTCTGACCGCTCTGACGCCCTCCAGGATGCAGCTCGTTTGGCTATAGCTGACTTGTGCCAGATTCACAAGGAGAGCACACTACTGATCTGCTCGCTTCTTTTCATCCACTCGAGCGGACGAGTTATCCGCAACCCTTCGAGATCTCAGTGGATGATCCTCGACTATCACACCAGGTGTAGCTTACTCAGGCAATGGCAGCCACCTACACCAGTGCCTTGGAGGAGATTGGACAATTTCTGATGCTTCTTACTTCTAGCTACCAGCACTCCGACACCCTCCGTGCTCAGCTCATCCAGAGCCAGGCAGCAGAGTTTGAGCTGGGGCGACTCCGAGCTGATGCCGGTCTCCCAAAGACTACACGCCATCTTCACCTGTACCAGCTGTCGTCCCCAACAACCAGGTGTCGATCCGACGCACAGGACCCCGCACCTTGCTCACAGCACGCAAGAGTGTGCGACGCCCTAGTCCAACACCCGACATCAACCTTGAAGATTCCAACAAAAGACGTAGTCTCTCTCGTTCCGTTCACTCTCGGTCAACTGCCTCCAGTCATAGCCATACCCACACCACGCATCTTGCAACCGTCCCTTGTGTGGTTGTAGGCAGCTCTCGTGGTAAGCTCGAGAAGACCCGAAGAGGATCCGTAGACCCAAAGGAGGATCCTGAGGAGCGCATCTTCGAGGAGGACGAGTAGTTGTTGAGACAGTAGCACCCAATTTAATGTTTACTTCCTTAGAACGTTTTATTGCTATATTTTGGTGTACTAGATGGACTGTACCAAAGCACTTGTGCACTTGTGGTACAGCCATTTTTAAAAATTTAATTTGAATTCAAAGTTGAGTTTCTCCAATTTGATTGTTTGTGTTCTTCTTGTGTGTTGGTTTGGGATGTTATCTAGTCTCCCCTGATCTCTTACCTAAACCGACTTCCCTCTTATCTTTTGCTAAATCCGGTTACCTCTTCAGATGGTGAACACAAGAAACAACGCCGGCAACAGCCGTGGTACCAATGCCCAACCAGAAGCCAATGAACCAATTCCACCACCTCCTGTTCAGGCCCCTAACTTGGAACAGATGATGGCTATGCAACCTCAACTTCTGCAAGCTCTTGCTCAGAATCAAGTCCAACAAGCTCCACAGGCCCCAATGCCTGCACCGCAGTCCAAACTAGGAGAATTTATGAGAACTCGACCGCCAACCTTCAATGGTTCAGTAGATCCTATGGAAGCTGATGACTGGATTAAGGATATGGAGAGGAAATTGACCTTGGCTCAGTGCAATGATCGTGAAAAAGTGTTGTATGCTGCCCATCAGCTAAAAGCGATTGCAGCTAATTGGTGGGATAATTATTGTGCAGCTTATCAAAATGTGCAAGGTATCACTTGGGCTGAATTTGATGAAGCTTTCAGCACTGCACATATTCCTTCAGGGATAATGGATATGAAGAAAATGGAATTTCACAAGCTGCAGTAAGGAAACCTTAGTGTGACTGAATACCTGAATAAGTTCACACAATTGGCCAGGTATGCACCAGAAGATGTTGCAACAGATGCAGCAAAGATTTGGCGATTTATGCAAAGACTGGACCCCAACCTCAAAGTGCAGTTGGTGTCCAATGATTACCCAACATTTCAGCATATGGTAAATAAGGCTATTATACAAGAAGATGCTCAACACCAGTTATATGAGATTCGGAAGAGGAAATTCCAAGCCCAACAGGGTGCAAGCAGTTCTCGTCATCGTCCTAATCAATCTCATTTCAGTAGGCCTCCAGCGTCAAGTGTGCAAAGGACACTATTCAGTGGACCTCGCCCAATTCCACAAGCTCCACGAGCTAATAATGGGGCCAACCTCGTGAACAAGATTTCAACAATAGGAGTACAATGTTTCAATTGCATGAACATAGGACATTATGCCAATAATTGTCCTCGAAATCAAAGAAGGACCCCTATTCGTTTTAACTTGGGGACTACACCAGCACGAGCCTCACCTGCAGGACAAGGCCGTGGGACACCCCAAGTACCAAGGACTCCGCAAGGGATGAATAGAGGACATGTTAACCATGTTACTGCGGAAGCAGCCCAGGATGCACCAGACGTAGTTCTGGGTAAGTTTCTTGTCAACTCAGTACCTGCATCAGTATTATTCGATTCTGGAGCTTCGCATTCTTTTATTTCCAAAGGATTTGTTGAAAGATATAAGTGGGATGCACTTTTGTTAAAGAACCATATGTTAGTCCAATCACCGGGAAAAGAAATGAGGACTAATACAGTTTGCCCTAAAGCAACTGTAGATATAAATGGAGTCAAATTTCTAGCGAATCCTATTATAATAGATTCCAATAGCCTAGATGTAATACTTGGTATGGACTGGTTAACCAAGTATAAAGGACAGATAGATTGTGCCAATCGTGCCATTACTCTTACCAACTCTGAAGGAATCCAAGTAGAGTGTAAGCCGAGCATGTCCTCGAGGAATGGATATGGGCTAAACAGCTTGAAAGGAATAACTCTGGAAAAGGTACCTATAGTAAGTGAGTATCCAGATGTGTTCCCTGAAGATCTGCCAGGAATGCCACCAGATAGAGAAGTTGAATTTGTCATTAATCTGGTACCTGGAACAGCTCCAATTTCCAAGAGACCCTACCGCATGTCTGCAAATGACCTAGCGGAAGTTAAGAAGCAGATTCAGGAACTGCAAGAGAAAGGTTATGTTAGACCAAGTTCTTCACCTTGGGAGCACCAAGATTCTAGTAAAGAAGAAGGACGGCATCTTCGTATGTGTGTGGACTACAGATCTTTGAATGATGTGACAATCAAGAACAAGTATGCTTTGCCCAGGATAGATGATTTATTTGATCAATTAAAAGGATCATGTGTCTTTTCGAAGATTGATCTTGATCCGGTTATCATCAAATGAAGATTAGACCGGAAGATATACCAAAGACAGCATTTGCCACGCGTTATGGATTATACGAGTTTACAGTGATGTCTTTTGGCTTGACCAATACACCTGCATACTTTATGAATCTGATGAACAAAATGTTCTTGACCAATGCACCTGCATACTTTATGAATCTGATGAACAAAGTGTTCATGGAATATTTGGACAAGTTTGTTGTCGTGTTCATTGATGACATCCTGATATACTCCCCTAATGAGGAAGAACATTCTAAACATCTGAGGATAGTGTTAGAAAAGCTCAGAGAACATCATTTATATGCCAAGTTTAGCAAATGCGAGTTCTGGTTGAAGAAGGTAGCTTTCTTGGGACATGTGATTTCGACAGGAGGAGTGTCTGTAGATCCTGAAAAGGTAACAGATGTACTCAATTGGGCACAACCCAAGTCAGTAACAGAGATCAGAAGTTTTCTAGGTTTAGCCGGATACTATCGTCGCTTCATCGAAGGATTTTCCAAGCTTGCAAGACCTCTTACTCAGTTACTAAAGAAAGAAAAGAAGTTTGAATGGAGTAAATCTTGTGAGGACAGTTTCCAAGAGCTGAAAAAGAGATTAACTTCTGCACCAGTGTTAATACTTTCGGATATCAGGAAGGATTTTGAAGTTTTCTGTGACGCATCCAGACAAGGTCTAGGCTGTGTTTTGATGCAATAAGGAAAGGTAGTAGCCTATGCTTCAAGGCAATTACGCCCGCATGAGCAGAACTATCTAACTCATGATTTAGAGCTAGCTGTCGTTGTGCATGCTCTAAAAATATGGAGGCATTATCTGATCAGTAATCGTTGTGAGATTTACACGGACCACAAAAGTTTGAAGTATATATTTACCCAACTTGACCTCAATCTGAGACAGCGAAGATGGCTTGAGTTAATAAAGGATTATGATGTTGGAATCCATTATCATCCAGGAAAAGCTAATGTAGTGGCGGATGCCTTGAGCAGAAAAAGCTATTGCAATAATCTGATGATTAAAGACAGTCAGCCTGCACTTCATGAAGAGTTCCAGCGACTCAATTTAGAAGTGGTAAATGAAGGATTCCTAGCCACTTTGGAAGTTCAACCAACTTTAGAAGAACATATAAAGGCAGCTCAAAGAGAGGACAATTATGTCAAAGAAATCAAAGAGAATATGAAGAAAGGTAGAGCACCAGGATTTTCAGAAGATGAAGAAGGTACCCTTTGGTTTGGAAAAAGAATCCTCGTACCCGAAAGAAAAGAAATAAAAGAGTTAATCTTGAAGAAAGCACATGAATCAGGATACTCAATTCACCCTGGAAGTACAAAGATGTATCAAGATCTGAAAGAAAGATACTGGTGGTCAAGCATGAAGAGAGAAATTGCAGAATATGTAGCCTTATGTGATGTGTGCCAACGAGTTAAAGCTGAACATCAGAGACCCGCTAGACTTTTGCAACATTTACAGATACCTGAATGGAAATGGGAAAAAATTGGCATGGATTTTATAACTGGATTGCCAAGAACAAAGTCAGGGTATGATTCAATTTGGGTTATTGTGGACCGACTGACAAAGGTTGCACATTTCATTCCAGTTAAGGCCACCTATTCTGGAGATAGACTCGCAGAACTATATATGTCAAGGATTGTGTGTTTGCATGGAATCCCAAAGAAGATCGTGTCAGATCGAGGACCTCAATTCACTTCAAGATTTTGGCAGAAGCTGCATGAAATTTTGGGCACAAATCTAAATTTCAGTACAGCATATCACCCACAGACTGATGGTCAAACAGAAAGAGTAAATCAAATATTGGAAGACATGTTGAGAGCCTGTGCCTTGGCAAATAAAGCAAATTGGGATCAAAGTTTGCCCTATGCAGAGTTTTCCTACAATAATAGTTACCAATCTAGCCTACAAATGTCTCCTTTTGAACTTTTGTATGGCAGGAAATGCATAACACCATTGTATTGGAAAGAAACCGGAGAAGGACAAGTATTTGGACCTGATGTGTTGAAGCAAGAGAAGAGCAAGTTCGTCTGGTTCATGATAGATTAAAGACAGCACAAACACGACAGAAAAGCTATACAGACAATCGTTGAAGAGCTTTGGAATTTGTACCTGGAGATCATGTGTATCTGAAAGTCTCACCTCTCAAGGGTTTGCGTCATTTCAGTGTTACTGGGAAACTTGCTGCGAGATTTATTGGACCATTCCCTGTTCTAGCCAAAAGAGGAGAAGTTGCTTACCAGTTAAAGCTCCCACCTCAGTTGTCGAATGTGCACGACGTCTTCCATGTGTCTCAGTTAAGAAAGTGTCTCAGAGTGCCAGAAGAACAAATGCCTCTAGAAGAAGTGACTTTGAAGGAGGTGAAAGATCAAGCTCCGTTTAACTTGGTTTTGGTGTTAATGACAAATAACATAATGAGATTCTAATGATAATATCATATACCATTATGTTGTTTTGACGATATTGACTAATGCATATATGAGACTAATATGTTTGTTTAAGACTATTTATGTTTAGTCTCATTTGGATGGAAAGATGAAATCAAAAAGGTATGCATTCGAAATCATTCTCTCATATATTAGTGCATTCCTTAGATCCAAAATATAAATTGAATTCCACTAATTGTTCAAAATAAATATGTGCATATGTATTCAATATACATTCATGTATGCACATATTTAGGGGGAGCTCTTTATATGTTTTGGAGTTTCACAAGTAATGATCCATGCTTCTCTAAATATTCATATTTGGGATCTTTACTTTGAAATATATTGTTGGGTATATACAACTTGTGTAGTTCACATATACTCAAGTGTAATCGGGTTGTCAACTAATCTCTCCATTTTATGTTAATGGTTGAATAGTCAAATGACAACCGGATAAGTAAGCTTTGTGCTTATCTTAGAGTATACAAATTGTTATGTACAAGTTGTATATTCGCAAATCAATCCTTATAATTTATGGAGATTGTCACGAATTACCAAAAAGGGAAGATTGTTGAATCTTGTCCCTCCATTGCGTGTTAATGGTGAAGTTTGGTAATTGATAACAATTATTTTGTGGACTAACGGTTTCCATGAGTTGGATGAATAGGTTAGATTCCACAAATGAGCATTACTTGGGATGACTTCATGTGTTGAAGATCATCGAGTCAAGACGCGAGAAGAAGATAGATTCATGAGTTGAATGCTATCAAGAAGATGAAGGCTTCACGTGTTGAAGGCCATCAAGGTGATCATATGTTGATCAAGAAAAGACCATCATGTGTTGATGGAGTTGATAAGGAAGATGCATCATATGTTGATGCATATCAAGATGATGACCTAAAGCAAAGGTATGACTAGCTAGGGCTAAGGATTTGTTCCTTGTCTTTTACCGGTCTTGGTGTTTGGTTGGAAGACCGGATTGCTAGTATAGGTTGCCGTACTATTAAGAGGGGTCATGTCTATTGTGCATATGTTCCACTCTATTGTGCATATGTTGCACTTTGTGAGAGAGGAGAGGTGACCTAGAGTGCATGTGTTGCCTCTAGTTGTGGACTTCGTGTCCGAGTTGAGCTTGTGCATCCATTGCACGTGGTGAGAGTCAAGCGAGGGGCTTGGCTTATTACTCTTGGGAGTTTGCCGACTCCTAGACGGCGTTGGAAGCGTCGTGCGCGGTGATCTTCTCAAGAAGATTGTGAGAAGGCCCGGCGAAGTTGTGAAGGTCGGAGCTCACCTACCCGGAGCGGAAAAGAGCTACCACTAGTGGATTGAGGTGTTTCGGCTTAATTTGTGGAGCCGGTCCGATTTATTCGGGCTAACCTCAACGTGGATTAGGGGAGAGCGGCAACTCTCCGAACACCACGGTAAAAAGAGACCGTGTCAAATTGTGGTTTGTTTCCTTGTTCCTTATTTTCAAGCAATTTACATTTATAGAATTAAATTGATTGCTTGTATATCTAGAAGTGCAAACCTTGACCTAGGCTAGTATTGTTGGTGCACTTAGGCGAATTTATTTGTTGTAGGCGCTATTTGAGCTAAACCAAATTGATTTAAGCTTCCGCATTGTATACTTGGTTTAGGTAAATAGAAAAGGTCTTGATTTGCTAGTATTAATTTGTAGAGATTTTTAAGACCGCCTATTCACCCCCTCTAGTCGGCCACCTCGATCTTACAAGTGGTATCAGAGCTTGGTCTCTTATATATTAGACTTAACCGTCTAGAGAGTAAAGGATGGCGACTAGTAGGTTTGTGCACCTAGATGAGCCACCTCACTTTAATGGCCAAAATTATGAAAATTGGAAAATCCGCATGATTTGTTATTTTAAGGCCATGAGCCTAAATATATGGCGGATTGTAGATGTGGGCTTTTCTCCTCCAAAGGATCCTCATGCTCCAACAATTGAGGATGAGAAATGCTCACATCTCAACGCTCAAGCAACTAACACTTTATTTAGTGCTTTGAGTGTAGAGGTATTCAATGAAATATGCAATCTTGGGAGCGCTCATAAAATGTGGACAAAAATTCAAGACTTATATGAAGTGTCCACCTCATCCAATGAGGATTGCATAAAAGAGTGGATGTCGGGAGATGAATTTTCTACTTCTAGCTCAGACAATAAAGAATCCATCATTCCCTCCACATCAACTCAATGCCTCATGGAAAAAGGTAATAAGAAGGTAAATTTCAATGATGAAAATGATGAACCTTCATATGATGAGTTGATGGACATGCTAAAACAATTAAATGAATTTCTTGGGAAAGAAAAAGCTAAATTTAAGGTTTTGAAGAAAGAATATATCTCTCTTCAAAATGATTATGATGTATTAAAAGAGGAACATGAAATTCTCCTTCTCAAGGAATATTCAAAACCTAGTATGGATATAGGAATTACATGTAATTTGCTAGATGATATGCCATGTGTAGCTCCTAACTCT
This sequence comes from Bonia amplexicaulis, assembly GCA_036346245.1. Classification (NCBI taxonomy): domain Eukaryota; kingdom Viridiplantae; phylum Streptophyta; class Magnoliopsida; order Poales; family Poaceae; genus Bonia; species Bonia amplexicaulis. The sequence continues at coordinate 9,398,564 of CM070744.1, read as the reverse complement.
AGCATTTCATCTAAAGTAGATGATGCGGATACGCACACGCTTAGCATTTTTCAGGCGAATACATTATTTAATTGGAAAGAAGTATTGAGCCGCATTAAATATTGTCAGGTATGATTCATGTGAAGACTTGGGAGAGCAAAAGGGAGGAGCACAAGGACTAAAACTACAAGTTTTGGATAAGATTTACAAGCCAAATTCGGATCTCCCACGTCCTCAATCCAACTCAAACTCGGATTCAACTCAGAATTCAATTCGGATTCGGTTCGGGACAGCCTGACAGACAGTTACTAAAAAGGCCATAACTTTCACAAACGGAGTCCGATTCAGGTGTTCTTGTACTCGTTGGAAAGATAATTTCAAGGGCTACACAATGGATCCAGCCCCACCATCAAATTCATCACGGATAAAAAGTTATGACTGAAACATGGTGATGGTTTAATTTTAGGTTTTTCCTTTTGTGTGAGTTTGTTTCCAAATACATGTAGGGATGAGTTAGAGTTGGTTTAGAACCTCTTGGCCAGCCATGAGGTGGATAGGGTACTATATATTGAGGATTAGACCCCCATTGTAAGGAAGATCATGTTTGAGAATAATCAATCTACTAAAGTATGTTCGAGTTTAGCATTGTTGCCTAAGTTCCATAGGAATTAGGAGTTACTTTCTTCAATCAAGATCGTTCACCTTTCCATTGGGAATTGGGTGCACGATAGATCTTCGCTTGGTGGTCGGCGAAATCAACACGAGTATGGTTTGGCGAATTAAAGAGTGTTCGTCCCTTGCATTGGCATTGGAGGATCATTGCGATTCATCAAGACTCCCGTGAGTATCCATCCTACGTCGAGAAGATCGGGCGACCCCGTATCATCTTGGTATCAGAGCGCGGTTTACTCGGTAGGATCTTATCCCTTTAAATTTTAGTTTATTACTTATTGTCCTATAGTCCATAAACCGAAACACAAAAAATCCAAACCCTAGTTTCACATCGCTAATTTCGTGAGTTTTATTATGTCTTGATCCATTAGAAATTTTGTTTACGTCTTGATCGTTCGTGTTTATTTGCGTAGCTTAATATTTGTGTCCAATCCAAAATTCAAAAAAAATCCAATCGCTACAAAGGCATGAACATTACTACATTGCAAAAAAATCAGATATTTTTATTTCATCAATTGAGACTAGTTGTTGAATATTGCATCTAGGGTCGCTCTTGAGTATTCTACATCTTCTGAATATTTGTGACCTATGCGAAATCAAAAGACAATTAAACCTAGTTCGCCCTTGAAAAAGAAGAAGAAGAAGAAGAAAAAGATAGCTAAGAAAAAAGAGAAAAAAAACATTGGCGAATCTAGGATGAGCTCTTAGTCCATAAATTCAGCTTTTGTATTTAATTCCTTTGAGCAATCTTGTGCCCTTACATTCATATCATTGCAATTGGCTAGCGTCTCTCCTAGTACTTGGTGCAAACGAGCTATCTAATCTTTAATTTCAGATTGCCTCTAGTTAGCTCATTCCTTTGTTTGCATCGAGTCACATTGATCTTTGCGTGCGTTCATATACTTCACTTAAATCTTTTGGATCAGCACATAGGCAATACTTTCTACCTTGGATTATTACCTAATTTTACAACATCGAGAAATCGATCGTAGGATAAATACTTCCTAACCAAGCTCCACAAAATATCCTTTGCCGTGCAATTGTGAGTCACTTTTGAATCCGCTTGATCATCATTTGTTATTAAAGCCACCACCAAGTGTAAGTTTCTTTTGGCCTCAATTCACTTCGGAAAGGTAAGAACTTTACTTGGGAGAGAAAATAGTGAGATTGAGTGTTTCCACATATATATATGTTGCATAACTAACCATGACAGGATATTCAACAATTCGTTTCTCTCGGTGTGAACCAAATAGGAATGAATCTTCAGTATTTCGTTCCTCATGGTGTGATTTCAAACCCAACAATTTGTCTCTTCCGTTCTATGGAAGTGAAGATCCAGAGGAGTATCTTGAGTGGGAATGGCGATTGGAGAAAGAGTTTAGAGTTCAGAAGCTTCCCAAAGACCAAGAAGTAATGCGAGCAACTATACAGTTTAAAGACTATACTTATAGTTGGTGGCAACAATTATCTCGAAAACGATTCATTAGATCTTGGGAAGGTTTGAAGGTGATCATGAGAAACGAGTTTGTGCCATCCTATTATGAGTGGGGATTGCTCCATCATTTGGAAAGTATCACACAAGGGAGTAATACATTCAGATTATTATTTTCACCGCAATATGCATTGCGTCGTGTAGGAGTGACTAGTGAATTCAAAGAGATGGCATACTTCAAAGGAGGCTTGAATTCTGAGATTACCACTACACTTCGATATACATATTTTAGTAGCATGCATGATCTTGTGAATTATGCTATTAAGCAAGAAGAGAGACTTATGGAGAGACGTACATCACGGTTCAATCCATATCCATACTTCAGCTCTTATGGTTCCGCTAGTGTGACACATGAGAAGATGACCGAGCATGGGACTTTCCCTTCGGTAAAGGAGACATCTTGTGCTGCCCCAATGATACATACAATAATTGAGATGCATCAAAACCTATGTGAGAATGAGAGCAACATAGCCAAATTGAGAGATAGTGCTAAAAAGAGTGAGCTGTGTGATTCCACCATATGTGAGTTTGAGAGCATCCAAACTGAGAGTGTGAGAGATACACCAAAAGAAAAGAGCGAAGTGCAAGATGGACAAAGTGAGGTTGATTTTGAAACTAACACATTAATATCTACTTCTAGTGTTGTTTCTCACATTGTGCAGGTTGATATTAAAGAAGAGGAATCAAATGTTCAACAACTGGCACCATTGGAGATAAACGATGAGGAGATAATCATAGTTAAAGATGAAGTACTTGCTGATCCGTTGTTACATCATGATGATTTAATACCTACAACACCTATATCAATTGAAGAGAATGATAGAGGTAACCATATTGGTTCTGAATTTATTTGTGAAAAGGTGAGTAATTGTGAGAACTCATGTGTTCATTCGAAAATTCCATGTTCTGAAATTTCTTTGGTCAATTTACATAATGTGGAATTAATTACTCATAAGGAAGTTCTTTCTAGAATATCTCCTAATGATTCTTTATATTATATTATGTTCGATGACCCTAAAGAGCTATCTAGTGTCATTGAGAATGTTGCTGAAATTGCATATTTAAAATCACTAGTTAGTTCCAATGCCTACACATATAAGTTCAATTTGATCGGAGATTATGGTGTAGATGACAACTTTTATGTTTATCGAATATGCATTACATGTGATAAGCTTGCCGAGTTGAAATTGCATATTTTGAACAAACAATCTTTTATACCACGTCATGATCACAATGAGATGAGGTTTAACAATAGTGCTTACTGTTTACAAAGATTTCTTGTGCCTACTTTTTCCTCTTCGATGAACAATCATGTACAAATAATCAGAGTAGCGCAGCTGAAGCAAGGAAGGCACTTAAAATTTTATCTTCCATATTTGAACCGTTTGATCTGGTTTTGCCCATTAATGACTTGTCTACGTACTTCGCAAAGTCGAGGACGACTTTTTCTTATGGGAGGGAGAATGGTGTGAATGCAAACATTGCAATGTATACATTTGATAGCTATTGTAGTATCAATTGGTTTGTGCAAAACAGTGAGAATGAGAATGACACAATAATTGATTCATACATATACCACGCATATGTGTTGTTCTTTTGCTTACTACACCTCCGGTAATAGTAATGTGAAAGACGAAAGGGTGTAATCGACCAATACATATACCATGCATACACATTGTATTCTTTGTTTAGTACAATTTCAGGCTATCAAAAGCCGAGGACGGCTTTTCTTGAAGAAGGGAGGATGATGCGGATACGCACGCTTAGCACTTTTCGGCGAATACATTATTTAATTGGAAAGAAGTATTGAGCCGCATTAAATATTGTCAGGTATGATTCATGTGAAGACTTGGGAGAGCAAAAGGGAGGAGCACAAGGACTAAAACTACAAGTTTTGAATAAGATTTCCAAGCCAAATTCGGATCTCTCACGTCCTCAATCCAACTCAAACTCGGATTCAACTCAGAATTCAATTCGGATTCGGTTCGGGACAGCCTGACAGACAGTTACTAAAAAGGCCATAACTTTCAGAAACGGAGTCCGATTCAGGTGTTCTTGTACTCGTTGGAAAGATAATTTCAAGGGCTACACAATGGATCCAGCCCCACCATCAAATTCATCACGGATAAAAAGTTATGACCGAAACATGGTGACGGTTTAATTTTAGGTTTTTCCTTTTGTGTGAGTTTGTTTCCAAATACATGTAGGGATGAGTTAGAGTTGGTTTAGAACCTCTTGGCCAGCCATGAGGTGGATAGGGTACTATATATTGAGGGTTAGACCCCCATTGTAAGGAAGACCACGTTTGAGAATAATCAATCTACTAAAGTATGTTCGAGTTTAGCATTGTTGCCTAAGTTCCATAGGGAATTAGGAGTTACTTTCTTCAATCAAGATCGTTCAGCCTTTCCATTGGGAATTGGGTGCTCGATAGATCTTCGCTGGTGGTCGTGAAATCAACACGAGTGTGGTTTGGCGGATTAAAGAGTGTTCGTCCTTGCATTGGCATTGGAGGATCATTGCGATTCATCAAGACTCCGTGAGTATCCATCCTACGTCGAGAAGATCGGGCGACCCCGTATCAGTAAATGTATCCACCTCATGTGAGGATTTATTAGATGATATACCATACGTAGCTCCTAGCTCTTGCAATTCATCTAAAATTAATGTATCTACATCTTGTGATGATTTGCTAGACTTACCTTGTTGCTCAAAAATAGATGCTATCACTTCCTCTATGCATGTTGAGACTAATCTTGTAGAGGAAAACAAAGAGCTCAAGGCCCAAGTCACAACATTAAAAAATGACTTGGAAAAGAGTTATAAAGGAAAGGCCTCTCTTGACAAAATTTTGGGGAGTCAAAAATTGTCAAATGACAAGAGAGGTATAGGCTTCATCTCCAAGAAGGAGAAACAAGACAAGGCACAATGCAAGACACACGAAGAAAATTAAGTGCTTTGGATGCAACAAGATGGGACACTTCGCCTCTAAGTGCCACAACAAGGTGGAAAACAAGATAAATCCATCAAAGAAGAGGCAAACCGATAATAAGCAAGACAAGAAGATTATAAGGGCGAATAATTGCCGTACTTGCTACAATTGCCGGGAAAAGGGACATCTTAGTAAGGATTGTCCCAAAGGTATCATTCCTAAGCCATATTTATTCAATGAACATTATTTGCTTAGGAAAGATAAGAATAGCAATGTGTTTGCTAAGAATGTTAGTTCACAAAAATTAAATGTTAGGGCCATTTGGGTGCCCAAATCTCTTGTAACTAACATTCATGGACCCAACCAAGTTTTGGGTACCAAAATATGCTTAAAAGCTTAATAGGTACTTGGAGGCATTGGACACTTGGCTAATTGATAAAGAGGTGAATTTCACCATATGCAAAATGGAAGCCAAGTTTGAGGAAAATCTTGCCACATCATCAACCAATGCCATCTCGGTAACACGTATCTACATTCATGTATTAAGCCCCTAGCCTTGTGTAGGTTGCATTTAATGAAAATCATTTAAAAGGGTGCTCTTGCTCTTGTGCTTAAATTTCATTACTATAAATCTTGAGCAAGATGAAGTGGCACATTAAGGGGGAGTGCTAAATCATATCCATGTATATCACATCCCTAAGTGTGCCCATATTAATTAAGTGCTAGAATTATTTTTCAAAATTGAGCCATTTAGCCAAAAGTCAAAATCTTGAAATAATAAGTGTATCTTTGAAAATCTAGTTGAAAAATGTACACAAATGCATTTCAAAGGTTTTACAAAGGTTTAGGCTTTACAAAAACTTATTTCAAGTAAAATTGAGTTTTTAACCCAAAACTATCAATATAGCATCTTGTTTTGGCATTAAACTCAAAAATTGGCTAAAATCGATTCTAAAAGGATTTTGAAAATATATTCAATACCAAAAACCAAGAGTTGGCTATTTCAAACATTATTGGTATTCAAAAGTTTTCCAAAAGGCCAACCAATTAAAAGTTATTTGGTTTTGAAACTCGCCTAAAAATTTGAATTGACCTAAGTGGTCACAATCTAGCACTTAAGTGAGTTTTGCCACTTGAGCTAAATCCATTAACATATATTAGCTCACAAGGGTATTTACAACTCATACATATAATTGAATGTTTAAAATACCCCAAAACGTTCACTTATGCATTCTTGAAGAATTTATTGAAAATGAGTTTCTTTTGAAAAATTAAAAGCCTATTTTGTAAAAACTATATAGAAATATTTTTTTTAATCTTGGCCTATAGTTGGAAATGCTCCACGAGTAGTGTTTATTTCAGTGTGAAAAACTTTAGAGCAATGTACAACACTATATCAAACCTCTACTCAAAATTCCATCTCTTAGCTGCTCCCAGAAAATCCAGAACTTCCGTTCCTGCCTGCAGAACTTCTGTCGGCCGGAACTTCCGCTCGACCGAGCGGAACTTCCGCTTGTGTCTGGAGCTTCGAAAGTCCGCCCGACCCGTGGGGTCCTTCTTTTTCTCTCTCTCTGTCTCCCTCCGAGCGGAAGCTCCGCCCACTCCCTCCGCCCGCGCCCGCGCTCGGCTCCGTCCTAGGTCTCTCTCTCTCCTCCTCAAAAATCCTCCAAAACCGCCCATCCGATCTCCAAATCCCTCGCGGTTTCCTTCATTCTTTCGGGATTTTCGGCTTGCAAGGGGTTCCACTCCTCCAATCCTTCAGGTAATCCGGATCAAATCCCCTCTCTTGCCCTCATTTTTGAACCCTAGTTATTTTCGGTTCAAACTCAAATCCGAATGATTTCTTGCGGTAGATTTGGGGTAAATGGTTATTTTTGGTGTCTTGTGATGTTTACACATCCATTCCATGGAATCAATCCAAGAAAAACACCAAAATCTGCACGCATTGCCAAACCCTAAGTCGGCCGGGAGAGCGGAACTACTGGCTCGACAGAGCGAACTACCGCCGACGGTACTTCCATTGCTTGCAGCGGTACTTCCGCTCCCCTCGTTAAAAACAAAGAAGTTTCATTCCTGTTTAATCATTCTTTGATCTATTCTTCCTTGACTCTTATATTGTTCCTCCTTGTTCTTAGATGGCAAGAACAAGGAATGGCGGGAGAAGGGCGCACTCCCCTTCTTCTGACGCCTACGAAGGTGCTTCTGAAGCAAGAGATGACAGAGGCAAGGGCATTGTTTCAGAGTCATATACAGAGTCTGAGCAGCAAGTCTATTCTCAAATGGAAGATTCTGATGAAGATTTGGGTGATAGAGAGGAAGCACAAATTGATCTAAAGAAAATCCCTGCAGATGAATATGCCAGGATAAGGCATAGAAGTCAGTTGTTGCTGCCATGCAACTCCACAAATCCCAGATTCCACACTCAGGTTCAGGAGTAGCTTTATGAGCAGCTATATAAGACAAGACCTTTTGCTGATCACAAGTTTGTGGATTGGGATCATCTGGGCTCCATTGCCAAATATGATGGAGCATATGGTATGTTTCGGAGAGCTGGTTTGCACCACTTGGTGGCTTTGAGGACAGACTATAATGAGGACATCATTAGGCAGTTCTATGCCACTGGATGACAGGGAATTAGCCAGCAGAAGCTACCAGGCATGATTTTGAGTTGGCTCTGGGGACTGAGTCTAGTGCCTATGAGAGAGTGTATGACAGGCCTGCACTTGAGCTTTCTGCTATTTCTCAGTATTATGATTAGGGCTCAAGATTCATTCCAGGCAAGCTAGTTGGCCTGAGTCCCCTTCCCAGTTTGATCAACAGAATCATCAACCACACTATTCTTCCCAAGAGTGGGAATTATGATGCTATTCGCGGCCATACATGGAACCTCATTGAGTATGTTATGGAAGGTCACAAATTTGATGTGGTTGATCTGATTATCAGGGAGATAGCAGCTTCTACGAATGACAGGATCAGGCGGATTAACTATGCTCCTTTTATTATGGCTTTGATCGTGAGGAAGACTGAGTACAGAGGAGGCATGGACACTGTTCACAGGGCATATAAGCCCAGACCAGATCCTCCTATTCCCGCTGCAGCTCGCTCTCAGTCTTCACGTCCAGCAGCTTCTTCAACGGCACCTGCAGCTCCTTCTTCCTCAGCTCCTGCAGCTCCCTCCTCTCCAGCTCCAGCGGCTCAGCCGGCAGATGATGAGCAGTTATCCCTCTCCAGGATATACTCTGCCATTCTTCAGGTCCGAGACTCACAGATTGAGGGGTTTGCTTCCTTGTCTTCTCAGTTGGCCTCCATTTCATCTCGCTTGGACTCCTTTGATGGGAGACTCTCGGCCATTGAGCAGACCGTGACTCGTCCTCCTTCGCCCCTTCACTACTCTCGCCGCCGCCGTCGTGTTCCCTCTCCTCCGGCACCTCAGGAGTAGCCTCCTTTGAGCATTTCTTGCTAAAGGCGGAAAAGTCGAGAAGATGGGCAAGAATAGGATAGATGGGCTAAAAATCTTATTCTTGTATCTTTTGGTTGTAATGAACTCTATTTAGCTTTTGGATTAAATGGATGTAATGTCTTTTATGTTTAATGTTGTTTGGACTATGATTAGATAAATCTGAATTGCTTGCATCCTGTGTCAATATTTGTTATTTCACATGTTTGTAATGCATTCATAACTCATATGAAGATATTGAAGTAAAATAATCCATGGATCTTTTGGCTTAAAATGTTAATCATTTGTTGCAAAATCATTTCATCCTCTTGCTTTCAAAGGGCTTTTTTGCCACATCTTTTTCTTTGAAGAAGTATTTTTTCAAAAATTCTTGTTGGAAAAGGTCACTAATAGCATAAAGTTTATATCTGCAAAATTTGAAAGCATTTCAAGTTAATTTGTAAAAGTTTTGACCTTTTCTCTCTTTGTAAAATGGCTGAAAATTCAGAATGTTCATGATTCTGAGCCGTTTTGTGATTTTTATATCTTAAAATGGGTTCAGATTTAAAGGAAGCTACAATAAGGAAAATTGATCCTCTATAGCTTGTCTTCATTGTCAAATTTTCTTAGAATTTATAAAGAGCATTTAATCAATGTTTTATCTCTCTCTAGAAGCTAAAGTGAGATGTAAAAGTCTGAAATTTCAGACTCTCAGACTTCTGAAAAATCATGCATTGAGCTGATTTGTGATTTTCATATATTTAAATGTGTTCATAATCTGAGGTAGATGCAATTATGACTTTTGATACTCAGACATTAATCTATATTGACAAATTTTCTCAGATTTATTGGATATTTGTAAGTCAGTTTTTGAAGGCCACTTGGAATGCAAAATCAGGAAATGATCCACATATTACAAGTACTTTAATACACATGGTATCAAGCTCCTCATGCTCTAAATTGATATTAAATCCCTCCGAATGCAATAATCAATGCTATTTATGATAATTGACTCTTTTTGGTGCTTAATGCCAAATGGGGGAGAATTTTGTGATAATAGTTTTGAATATAGAAATAGATATTGTTTATTGATAATACCAAATGGGGGAGAAACAATAGAAATGCTATTGTTAATAGGGGAGAAATGTGATAATGCGTTTATCACCAATGTTACCAAAAATGTGAAAAATTAAATTTTTAAATTTAAATGTTGATTAATGCTTTCACCTTCTCTTATGCGCTTAATTTTATATCATTTAGTCATTTTCACCAATATGCTATTATCATAAATGGATTTGTCATCAATCACCAAAAAGGGGGAGATTGAAAGATCAAGCTCCGTTTAACTTGGTTTTGGTGTTAATGACAAATATCATAATGAGATTCTAATGATAATATCATATACCATTATGTTGTTTTGGTGATATTGACTAATGCATATATGAGACTAATATGTTTGTTTAAGACTATTTATGTTTAGTCTCATTTGGATGGAAAGATGAAATCAAAAAGGTATGCATTCGAAATCATTCTCTCATATATTAGTGCATTCCTTAGATCCAAAATATAAATTGAATTCCACTAATTGTTCAAAATAAATATGTGCATATGTATTCAATATACATACATGTATGCACACATTTAGGGGGAGCTCTTTATATGTTTTGGAGTTTCACAAGTAATGATCCATGCTTCTCTAAATATTCATATTTGGGATCTTTACTTTGAAATATATTGTTGGGTATATATAACTTGTGTAGTTCACATATACTCAAGTGTAATCGAGTTGTCAACTAATCTCTCCATTTTATGTTAATGGTTGAATAGTCAAATGACAACCGGATAAGTAAACTTTGTGCTTATCTTAGAGTATACAAATTGTTATGTACAAGTTGTATATTCGCAAATCAATCTTTATATCATGATTTATGGAGATTGTCACGAATTACCAAAAATGGAAGATTGTTGAATCTTGTCCCTCCATTGCGTGTTAATGGTGAAGTTTGGTAATTGATGACAATTGTTTTGTGGACTAACGGTTTCCATGAGTTGGATGAATAGGTTAGGTTCCACAAATGAGCATGACTTGTGATGACTTCATGTGTTGAAGATCATCAAGTCAAGACGCGAGAAGAAGATAGATTCATGAGTTGAATGATATCAAGAAGATGAAGGCTTCACGTGTTGAAGGCCATCAAGGTGATCATATGTTGATCAAGAAAAGACCATCATGTGTTGATAGAGTTGATAAGGAAGATGCATCATATGTTGATGCATATCAAGATGATGACCCAAAGCAAAGGTATGACTAGCTAGGGCTAAGGATTTGTTCCTAGTCTTTTACCGGTCTTGGTGTTTGGTTGGAAGACCGGATGCTAGTATAGGTTGCCGTACTATTAAGAGGGGTCATGTCTAGTAGTTTGAGTCTCATCATGTGTTGATGGCTCATCCTCACCTCGCTAGCTCAAATTGACATGAGGCTTGTGTTTGCGAATGTGTTTTGCAAATACTTGAAGCTCATGTGTTGAACATCTTTGTAACATGAGATTATGCATTGCAAATGTGTTTTGCAAGTGCTTGAAGTCCATGTTTCTATTCTTTGTAATATGAGGCTTAAATTTGCAAATGTGTTTTGCAAATAGTTGTGGCTCATATTTAATCTTTGTGTCATGATTTTAAAAGTGTGCAAATGTGTTTTGCAGCTTGTTGGAAATCATGTGAGATCCTTGTGTGCACGATATCGTAGTTTGCAAATGTGTTTTGCAAAATCTGTTGAGATATCTGACTGCTCAGGAAAATCGGAAGTACCGGCTCTGTATGAGCGGTACTACCGGCGAGCGGAAGTACCGGCATGTGTTGAGCGGTACTACCGGCTCCCGGAAGCTCCGAGTCCCGAGCGGACCATTTTTTCCAGAGAGCACCAAGTTTGGGCTCGACTCGAGCGGAAGTACCGCGCCGACTTTGCGGTACTACCGGCGAGCGGAAGTACCGGCAAATGAACGGCGGTACTACCGCTCTGACCGTGTAACGGCTAGTTCAGAGGCTCTGACATAGCCGTTACAATGCGTCAGAAGTGGAGTGGTACTACCGGCCTTTGGCCGGCGGTACTACCGCTCGTCCTGAATTTTTCAGGACTTTGCTCCAACGGCTAGTTTTCTTGTGTAGGGTATTTATACCCCCTTGAGGCCAGTTGGAGAAGTTGCTGGAGTATTCATTTGTGATCCCTTGAGCTAGTTTGAGGTTCTCCACTCTATTGTGAATATGTTGCACTTTGTGAGAGAGGAGAGGTGACCTAGAGTGCATGTGTTGCCTCTAGTTGTGGACTTCGTGTCCGAGTTGAGCTTGTGCATCCATTGCACGTGGTGAGAGTCAAGCGAGGGGCTTGGCTTATTACTCTTGGAGTTTGTCGACTCCTAGACGGCGTTGGAAGCGTCGTGCGTAGTGATCTTCTCAAGAAGATTGTGAGAAGGCCCGGCGAAGTTGTGAAGGTCGGAGCTCACCTACCCGGAGCGGGAAAGAGCTACCACTAGTGGATTGAGGTGTTTCGGCTTAATTTGTGGAGCCGGTCCGATTTATTCGGGCTAACCTCAACGTGGATTAGGGGAGAGCGGCAACTCTCCGAACACCACGGTAAAAAGAGACCGTGTCAAATTGTGGTTTGTTTCCTTGTTCCTTATTTTCAAGCAATTTACATTCATAGAATTAAATTGATTGCTTGTATATCTAGAAGTGCAAACCTTGACCTAGGCTAGTATTGTTGGTGCACTTAGGCGAATTTATTTGTTGTAGGCGCTATTTGAGCTAAACCAAATTGATTTAAGCTTCCGCATTGTATACTTGGTTTAGGTAAATAGAAAAGGTCTTGATTTGCTAGTATTAATTTGTAGAGATTTTTAAGACCGCCTATTCACCCCCTCTAGTCGGCCACCTCGATCTTACAAGTGGTATCAGAGCTTGGTCTCTCATATATTAGACTTAACCGTCTAGAGAGTAAAGGATGGCGACTAGTAGGTGTGGGCTTTTCTCCTCCAAAGGATCCTCATGCTCCAACAATTGAGGATGAGAAATGCTCACATCTCAACGCTCAAGCAACTAACACTTTATTTAGTGCTTTGAGTGTAGAGGTATTCAATGAAATATACAATCTTGGGAGCGCTCATAAAATGTGGACAAAAATTCAAGACTTATATGAAGTGTCCACCTCATCCAATGAGGATTGCATAAAAGAGTGGATGTTGGGAGATGAATTTTCTACTTCTAGCTCAGACAATGAAGAATCCATCATTCCCTCCACATCAACTCAATGCCTCATGGAAAAAGGTAATAAGAAGGTAAATTTCAATGATGAAAATGATGAACCTTCATATGATGAGTTGATGGACATGCTAAAATAATTAAATGAATTCCTTGGGAAAGAAAAAGCTAAATTTAAGGTTTTGAAGAAAGAATATGTCTCTCTTCAAAATGATTATGATGTATTAAAAGAGGAACATGAAATTCTCCTTCTCAAGGAATATTCAAAACCTAGTATGGATATAGGAATTACATGTAATTTGCTAGATGATATGCCATGTGTAGCTCCTAACTCTAGCATTTCATCTAAAGTAAATGTATCCACCTCATGTGAGGATTTATTAGATGATATACCATGCGTAGCTCCTAGCTCTTGCAATTCATCTAAAATTAATGTATCTACATCTTGTGATGATTTGCTAGACTTACCTTGTTGCTCAAAAATAGATGCTATCACTTCCTCTATGCATGTTGAGACTAATCTTGTAGAGGAAAACAAAGAGCTCAAGGCCCAAGTCACAACATTGAAAAATGACTTGGAAAAGAGTTATAAAGGAAAGGCCTCTCTTGACAAAATTTTGGGGAGTCAAAAATTGTCAAATGACAAGAGAGGTATAGGCTTCATCTCCAAGAAGGAGAAACAAGACAAGGCACAATGCAAGACACACGAAGAAAATTTAGTGCTTTAGATGCAACAAGATGGGACACTTCGCCTCTAAGTGCCACAACAAGGTGGAAAACAAGATAAATCCATCAAAGAAGAGGCAAACCGATAATAAGCAAGACAAGAAGATTATAAGGGCGAATAATTGTCGTACTTGCTACAATTGCCGGGAAAAGGGACATCTTAGTAAGGATTGTCCCAAAGGTATCATTCCTAAGCCATATTTATTCAATGAACATTATTTGCTTAGGAAAGATAAGAATAGCAATGTGTTTGCTAAGAATGTTAGTTCACAAAAATTAAATGTTAGGGCCATTTGGGTGCCCAAATCTCTTGTAACTAACATTCATGGACCCAACCAAGTTTTGGGTACCAAAATATGCTTAAAAGCTTAATAGGTACTTGGAGAGGCATTGGACACTTGGCTAATTGATAAAGAGGTGAATTTCACCATATGCAAAATGGAAGCCAAGTTTGAGGAAAATCTTGCCACATCATCAACCAATGCCATCTCGGTAACACGTATCTACATTCATGTATTAAGCCCCTAGCCTTGTGTAGGTTGCATTTAATGAAAATCATTTAAAAGGGGTGCTCTTGCTCTTGTGCTTAAATTTCATTACTATAAATCTTGAGCAAGATGAAGTGGCACATTAAGGGGGAGTGCTAAATCATATCCATGTATATCACATCCCTAAGTGTGCCCATATTAATTAAGTGCTAGAATTATTTTTCAAAATTGAGCCATTTAGCCAAAAGTCAAAATCTTGAAATAATAAGTGTATCTTTGAAAATCTAGTTGAAAAATGTACACAAATGCATTTCAAAGGTTTTACAAAGGTTTAGGCTTTACAAAAACTTATTTCAAGTAAAATTGAGTTTTTAACCCAAAACTATCACTATAGCATCTTGTTTTGGCCTTAAACTCAAAAATTGGCTAAAATCGATTCTAAAAGGATTTTCAAAATATATTCAATACCAAAAACCAAGAGTTGGCTATTTCAAACATTATTGGTATTCAAAAGTTTTCCAAAAGGCCAACCAATTAAAAGTTATTTGGTTTTGAAACTCGCCTAAAAATTTGAATTGACCTAAGTGGTCACAATCTAGCACTTAATCGAATTTATTTGTTGTAGGCGCTATTTGAGCTAAACCAAATTGATTTAAGCTTCCGCATTGTATACTTGGTTTAGGTAAATAGAAAAGGTCTTGATTTGCTAGTATTAATTTGTAGGGATTTTTAAGACCGCCTATTCACCCCCCCCTCTAGTCGGCCACCTCGATCTTACAAGTGGTATCAGAGCTTGGTCTCTCATATATTAGACTTAACCGTCTAGAGAGTAAAGGATGGTGACTAGTAGGTTTGTGCACCTAGATGAGCCACCTCACTTTAATAGCCAAAATTATGAAAATTGAAAAATCCGCATGATTTGTTATTTTAAGGCCATGAGCCTAAATGTATGGCGGATTGTAGATGTGGGCTTTTTTCCTCCAAAGGATCCTCATGCTCCAACAATTGAGGATGAGAAATGCTCACTTCTCAATGCTCAAGCAACTAACACTTTATTTAGTGCTTTGAGTGTAGAGGTATTCAATGAAATATGCAATCTTGGGAGCGCTCATAAAATGTGGACAAAAATTCAAGACTTATATGAAGTGTCCACCTCATCCAATGAGGATTGCATAAAAGAGTGGATGTCGGGAGATGAATTTTCTACTTCTAGCTCAGACAATGAAGAATACACCATTCCCTCCACATCAACTCAATGCCTCATGGCAAAAGGTAATAAAAAGGTAAATTTCAATGATGAAAATGATGAACCTTCATATGATGAGTTGATGGACATGCTAGAACAATTAAATGAATTCCTTGGGAAAGAAAAAGCTAAATTTAAGGTTTTGAAGAAAGAATATGTCTCTCTTCAAAATGATTATGATGTATTAAAAGAGGAACATGAAATTCTCCTTCTCAAGAAATTTTGGATGAAGCAGAACGTCGAACCAGAAGCAAGAGCATCAAATTTTGTAAAGTACAATAGAGTAACCATTCTGAGTCTGAAGCAACTTGGGAGCGTGAAGAAGATTTGAGATCAGACTTTCCCGATCTTTTTCCCAGTCCATCCGAATCTCGGGGTCGAGATTCATCCTAAGGGGGGTAGGTTTGTAACATCCCAAATTTTGTGATTTTTGAAAATGTAAATTTAAATTAATTACTTTAAAGAAGTTGGATCTTATTTGAATTTTTTTCTAGTTTTTAAAATCAATTTCTAAAATTAAAAAGAGATCTTAGTTTGAAAATATATTACCAAAATAAGTTGGAAATATTTTATATAAGTCCAAATTATCCCCAAAAGCTTCTGTAAATTTTTCTAGAATTTTTAGAAGAAACTTTCATATTTTTCTGAGCCATATTCAATTTTCTAAGATTTTCTGAAAATCAAAACTAAAAGAAAATTTATTTTCCTCCTCCTCTCTCCGCCACGTGACGGCCGGATCTCTGCTCACGCCGCCACCCCATCCCGCCTTCCCTCTTCCCCGCCCGCCACGTGGATGGTCCCGATCTTGCCACGCCACCCCGCCTGGCCGATCACCGCCCCCTTCTCTCTCTCATTGCCGCCCTGGCCCCACCGGCGGATCCATCTTCCTCGCCATCTTCCCGCCGTCCCCCCCCCCGCGCCCTTCCCCTCTCCCTCTCCTCCGTCGTGCGCCGCACGCCTAACTGCGCCCACTACCCCTCTTCCTCTCCCCACTTTCCCCCAAACGCCCGCAACCGCCACCGCCACCTCCACCACTCCGGCGAAGGATTGCCGCCGGTTCCCTTCCCCGTGCCCCTATAAAACCCCCCCAAGCATCCCCATTCTCCCCTCCACCTTTTCCCCCACTCCTCTCCCTTTCCCGGCCGCTCCACCGCCTCCGCGCCGTGCGCCATTGAGCCGCCGCCGCCTAGGAGTCCGGCGAGCAATCGTCACCGCCGGCAAGATCACGCCTCACCGACCCCACCTTCACTATCCCTTGCAGCCTGCGAAGCTCCCAGACACCTTGGCCGACCCTCCTCGTCGCCGCGCCGCACACAAGGGACCCGAAGCCACCGCCGCCTCCCGCTGTTCGACCACCCTCCGGCCGCCTCGTGAACCGCCTCACCCTCCATGTGATCCCTTGCTCCCTCTCTCGTTGGTGCCCTCACCGACAACACTGCCGCCGATCGCCATGAGCTCGCCGCCCGAACACCTCCCACGGCTGTCCATGTCGGCCTGCACGCAAGCGCCGGCGCCACGTCCCCTCTCCCCGCCACCTCGGCCCCTTCCTAGTCCATGGACCCGGTCCAGACCCGGGGCCTCTTGTCGATCGACCCACCCTGTGGTGGACGTCATCTTCAACATCATAAATCCGTTTTTCTCGTAGAAAATAATTCGGCCGAAAAAGAAATTCCCTGATGACGTCATAATTCCGAATTTCCTTTAGAAAAATAATTCCAAAAATCCAGTTTATTCTTTTTCTTTCATTTTAAACTTCCCGATGCCCGTACTTTTTCATCCTAACTCCGATTGAGTCCATTCAAATTTCTAAATTCATCAAAAATTCCAAACTATTCATTTCTGCCATCCTTTTAAATTTTTGAAATTTTTGTAATATTTTAAAATTTAAATTTCAAATTTCAAACACGTAGTTCACTTTCAAAATCTCAGTTTCATTTCAACTTTTCTATGGACTTCCAAAATTCAAAATCAAACTTTGTCAAATCCTCATAAAGTTTATTTTATGTTTCTGAACTCGAATATTTTATTTCCAGTAAACCCTTTTTTCAATTAACCTTCCAGATACCCTCTTTTCCTCGTTTGTACTCCGAATCCATTGAAACTTTCTCCTAAATTTATATAAAATTATAAACTCCTTTCCGGTAGCTACATTATATTTTTGTAATGTTATTTGTATTTATTTGTTCGTTTGTTTTATCGTTTTGCGCGTAGAATCCAACGTTGTTGAAGAATTCAAGACCATGACAAGAAAATCAAGATATCGCACACGAAGGCAAGTCTCCTTTGAACATTTTGAACATATGTTTGTGAAATGTTTTTGATTATTTTAAATTTATTGCATGTGCTATGTTACATAAAATGATAACTTATGTTGTAAGGATAATAGTTAAACCGATAATTGCTATACCCTCATTTGACATTGATAACCTTGTACCTTTGACACTCTAGGACTTCCTTTGTCTCAATAGTGAGATTATTATGAATTTGATAATTTTAGAATGGTAGTAAATGCTTAGACAAACTAGTCGATCAATACAACCCTGGGGTGGAAAATAGAAAGAAATGAATTCATCTAGTAGCAATCAATATTGTTGTTGTTGTTAAGTTGGTGAAAACTATTTTAGACTTGGGTGGATGGTAAGATTGGATGGGTGCTGTTTAGCACGAGAACTTGAAAAGTGAATGTTCCACCCAAGTCAATTAAGGACCGACGTTTGTGTTTGTCCAAACTGAGCACTACCGTACAACCACATGTCTATATGGGTATGACCTAGCTGATTAATTTACGATAGACTAGCTTAGGTACCACCAGTGGAAAGTGGGTGCCAGGGTGTACTGGTTATTCACAGTGAGGGACAGTGTTCACTGTACTCATACGGCGCAAGAGGGGGCTTCTGAATGTGGTGGATTTAACCCTTCAGCGGTGAAACCTCAGCGGGTGGTGACTAGCTAGGCTAGAGTAAGGTAAAGGCTTTGTGATGAATTATCTGGGTCTCATGCCTAAGGAAGCATGTTGGCTATTAAGATAGCTTGTCTCTTGTGGGTAAAGTTGTACAACCTCTGCAGAGTGTTAAAACTATTCGAATAGCCGTGCCCATGGTCAAGGGCGGGCAAGGAATGCATTCACATGGTAGAACTTTGGTATTGGTTTAAAGTAAAGTTTTGGGAATCCGAGAGTGGATGAAACTCTCGGGGTTGTTCAAATAGTCGAAACTAGTGTGGGTGGTTGGAACCCGTAGATTTGTAATTTGGTGGTTGGAACCAGTTATCCAGAAATAGTGGATATAACCTTCACTTTGAAATATTTAATAGTTTCAGTTAAGATAATCACTTTGTTAAAATATTGCCTTCAAATATGTTTAATGATATTGGAAATAAAAATATTGCTTTGTGCAAAAGAACCATATAACCTTCCTTGTTTAGCCTTGCATCTAATGCATTTTCCTAAGACTTGCGGAGTACTTTATATACTCACATACTACACTTAAAAATAAAATCTCAGAGGAATACGAAGCTCAGGAAGGAGACTACGACTACTTTGCGTGTGGATTCGACGAAGGATTTCCGGAGTACTAGGTTGCGTTTCCCCAGTCAATTGCATGTGGCGTATTAATGGGTCTTTATCATGTTTACTTGCTTCCGCTGTGTTTTATTTATTTGCGGGGTCTTGAAACCTCAGTTGTAATGAAAAGACCTTTTGGTCAGTACTCTTTATTATTGTAATAATCGTTGTTGGCAATGTAATAGTCACTGTTTAACTGTGTGCACTAGCTTTGATCTGGGACTAGTGCTGAAATACACAGTGGGTCCGGATTCGGAAATCCGGGTCCCGACAGTACAAAGCATGGCATACCTGATGGACCTAATGGCAGAAGCATATGGAATCTTACTCATCTGGTCTCACTCATCTGGTTTCGAAGGACACTGAGTCTTGCTAAGACTAATACCATGTGACATAGGTAAGAAACCCTTCTTAGAATCCTATGTGTTGAACCGCTTCAACACTTTGTCAATATACGTATCTTAGCTTAATTCAATTAGCCTTTTAGTTCTATCTCTATAGATCTTTATACCCAAAATATATGTTGTCTCTCCTAAGTCTTTCATAGAGAAACTATTTCTTAATGAAGACATACAGAACCAGAAAGGCAAGTGCGCTCCTACTAACCTTTTTGTAAATACGAGGCTCTTCTTCATTCTTGATGAAACAAAAACCTTTGATTACCTCATCAAAATGAATGTTCCAACTACGAGAAGCTTGCTTCAATCCATAGATAGATCTCTAAAGCTTACATATCTTTCTAGCATTTTGGGGATCGACAAACCCCTCAGATTGTATCATGTACACATCCTTACTTAGGTTTTCATTTAGCAAAGCTGTTTTGACATCCATCTGCCATATCTCATAATCAAAATATGCAGCAATAGCTAGAATGATTTGGACAGACTTAAGCATAGCGATGTGCGAGAAGGTTTCATCATAGTCAACACCTTGAATTTGTTTGAAACCCTTCACTACCAATCGTGCCTTACGGATATAAACATTTCTATCCATATCTATCTTTTTCTTAAACTCACTTGTACTCAATGGTTTCTATACCATCGGGTGGATCAACTAAGTTCTAAACTTGATTATCATACATGGATTGAATTTTAGATCTCATGGCTCCAAGCCATTTCTTAGAGTTTAGGCTCATCATCGCTTTTTCATAAGTCTCACGCTCATCATTATTTAACAATAAATGTCATGTCGATATCTTATAGGCAATTGATGTGGCATTTCTGACTTACGTGGGGCTTGTGCCTCTTTCACAGGTTGTACAATATATTGTACACTCTGTAAAGGTTCAGTAGGAGTTGAAACATTTTCTGATGTCTCTTGAATTTCTTTGAGTCTTACCATGCTCCCACTAACTCCTTTTGAGAGAAACTCTTTCTCCAAAAAGACACCATTTTGAGCTACAAACACTTTGTTCTCATCCCTTTTATAAAAGTAATATCACTTTGTCCGCCGCCTTCATCATGTATAGTTAATTTGGGCTAGCATGACACGAACGTGGCACGGCGAGTTTTAGGTCTAGCCGAAGGAGAGGCAGTCGGTACGATACGGTATGGTGGGATGACTGAGCCGAGCCGACACAACATGATGCAGTCCGAAGCATGGTGGATCGGACCGTGCCAGCATGGCACAACCCATCTGCCAGCTCTAACCGTGACTTCATAGACTTCGGTAGGAGAGAAGGTAGTGAGTCAAGGGGGCTAATAAGTCTTGCACAGCTGTATTGTGTCACTTTCAATGTTGCATGTGCGATCACACTGGTAAACAAAATAAGTTGTTGAAATACGAATAAATTGTCTATCTTCAATCAACAGATGAATCATCACGCATACAGATCCATGACCACAAATCATCACAGTGCTTAAAAGCAACTTACATGTGCAAAACACAATGTTTCTAGCCATAATCAAAACCTACCAACAAGTCTACAACCAAGTAAAGTTGTTGATTGAGAAGGAACATTTTTTTCTACACCCCAAGACTTGGACTGCCACAACCGTAACATTGCAAAA
Source organism: Bonia amplexicaulis (assembly GCA_036346245.1). Classification (NCBI taxonomy): domain Eukaryota; kingdom Viridiplantae; phylum Streptophyta; class Magnoliopsida; order Poales; family Poaceae; genus Bonia; species Bonia amplexicaulis. Next base: position 9,377,768 of record CM070744.1, on the reverse strand, counting down.
AGAAAACAACGGTAAGACAAGTTCCACACTGACACGTACATGAAGACTAGTCAATTGTTACGTCACTTCGATGTATCCCCCTCATGTTTTGGAAGGCACAGTGAGAAATTGGCCCATAGATTGAGATCGATTTCCTTTAAAAATTCTAAAGTATATATAGTTTAGTACCATATTATCTTTTAAGTGGAGACAAGATAATTTATAATATGGAGTCTTTACCACTCCTTAAAATATCTGACATGTGGCATGAGGACTTTGGCTAAACATACACTCACACACGTACACGCGCGTATTCATGTATTTTTACATGACTTGTGACTCGTGACAAGCAACCACGCTGTGTCATAGCCTGTCTCCTGGCACATTAAATTCATCTTTTATTTTGCTAAATCATGCTTTGTCTATCTCCTTTATTATGTTTAAATGTGATTTAAACGTAACTTACTAGTGAATTAATCGATTTAAATTGAGTTAATGCCGTCAGTTACTATTGAGTAATTGTTTCGTGTTTTTATAAGGACCTAGAGATGTCCTGGTATCAAAATAACCAAATTTCTTCATCATTCTTCTTCCTTCTCACTAGAAAGTTGTATATTGGTGTTGAGCAGTAGAACCATGCCGGTCTTCCTCCTTGATGTGCACCGATATGGAGGGTGAGTAGTATATCCACGAAGTTGCTAGAAAGAACACCTGCACGGGATGGGGCGCACATCTACACGATCGCTCACTTTGCTGCTTCATCTACATTCTGCACTGTATCGAGCCTGATAGCTTTCTGTTCGTGCGATCAATCAACTTTGTTATATTATTTCTCTTCTGTATTTTTTGAAGTACAATGAGTAGCCTGCTATTAGATTCACTATTGCATCATTAGTCTTTTACTGTATTTGTCTTCTAGTAAAAATTTGGAATTAAAATATTGCCCACATTTCAACATTCCCGAAAACTTATTGTGAACTTTGTTGTAATTCAAGAATGGTCGGTGCTTGGTGTAATGAAATCTGAGAAATTTTTTGGTCAGAATTTTCGTAGATGGAAGACTAGAGCCAAGTTTTAGCTCATGTCTTTGGGGTTGTGGTGGGTTATCCACCCGCTATATCTATTTACTATTGACCAGTACATGCAGTTCGAAAATGCGAACAATACCGCCCTTGGCTGTATTCTGACCATTCTAGCAAATTAGCTCTATGATGCGTATATAGACTATAAGTCCACAACAGAGTTATGGGATGCACTAGAGCATAAATATGTAGAGGCAAAGGCAGGTCACTAGCACTACATATGTGAGCAATTCTTTAACTTTCTATGGATGAGGCTAAGTCCATAGTTGGACAAGCTCATGACCTCCAACTACTGGTTGGTGAGATTAAACACCTGGGCTATGTGTTGCCTCCTAAGTTTGTATCTACTGGTATTGTTGCCAAACTTCTGCTTTTCGGCAGAATTTCGCCACTAACTTGAAGTTCAAGAGGGAAGAGATTTATGTTAAGGATCTCATTGCTGCACTCGACGTGAAAGAAAAGGCAAGATCAAAGATGTACCCAGAACTTCTAGTCAGAACAATACAAAATTCATAGAGAAAAATTGCTGCAAAGAAGTACAAATTCAACAAACCAAATAAGACATTAGCAAGAAGAAAATTAAGAAAAAGGACTTGAGGGATATCACCTACTTCGTTCAGGGAACAGAAGGTCATATGGTAAAATACTATCACTTCCACAAGAGTAGGGATAGTGAATAACCAATGAAGAAGGTTGCCAACATGATCATAGACAAGGCCTCGACTTCAAGAGGGTATGGTAATTCTCATGTTGTTTTTTCAACATATTAACCCACTGAATGGTGGGTTGATACCTGTCAGACCCCAGATTTTACATCCGAAATCCTCTGTGATTTATTGCACTATTCCCAAGATCAGTAGATAGTGCTCATAGATACAGAAAATGAATATCAAATACATATCATGCGGAAGCATAAATAATATAGTAAACTTACACATGAGCCGGTTAGGCCGAAATCAGAAAATTACAGCAGCGGGAGAACGAAACACACAGGTGGGACCTTCAGGACATGCCCACAGGCAGCCAACTAGAGGTTCGCGACCTAGCCCTTGACATCTTTATCTTCTTTGTCATCATGACCAGTGGTGTTGCTGAGGTGCAGTGATCTGATTCTTGACTCTGGATTTGTTGTGAGAGCGAGTGTGAGCACACTAACCACCGTGCTCCGCGAGCCAATACACAGAATGCAATTAAATCGAATGCATGGATTATCAAAGGAAAGGCTCGGGTTGTTTTATTTGCCAGCAATTTCTCTTTGGTAGCATTATCATTATTGAACCCTAGTGTTATGGTTGCAACCTAGGACTCCACACGACGATTGCCATAATTGACTTAATCCACCAAAGATATATTTTCTTTACTGATTGCTGTCCAATACTCCAAACAGCGGACGACATCATTTATTTAATCCACCAAACGTAGCGACATTATTTATTTAATCCACCGAATATACACTTTCTATATACATATTCTCTATTCGAATCCACCAATACCTTTGTATTCCGGATTCCTAATAATCCAATCTTGCAATCACAAATCACCAACTCTTCACTTCCGAATTCTAATGATTCTCTAACATGATTACTTTTTAATCCACCGAAATTACTTGTATCAGAAATATTCTAACAATTCAGTCCTTTCTGTTAATGATCCAATTCTGAAATTTACTCTTCCCATAATTAATCCTTACTTTTCATCATCTAACTCTGACTAATTCACCGGTATTTCTCCACCAAGATTATCATTCATCAAGTTTATACCCCAATTCTCCTATCTCCGAATTTCCACCAATTCAATTTGAGAGACCGTGTGAGGTCATCCCATGTGTATGATGAGAAATTGACATCGGCTTAGGGAAGTCGAGTTTGAGTTGGTTCGTTCGGACCATATCGTTGCGGCTTAGGATTGCTCTTTCAATCTGAGATGGGATGGATATTTTCTGTGAATTGTTGATCTCCTAATCTGAAGTCCACAGCAAATGCAGTACTTTTCAATTTGGCTCAGTCCTGTTTTCGGTTTTTCTCTGCCAAGCACTTGTTCAATTTTTATCTGATTTTCGAGTGTACAGCAAATCCTTTGATGATCTTCTCAACAAGTATTACAAGCGACTGACTGCTTTCACTTTTAGTCTTTGCTTTCTTCCTTTTTTTTCAGCTAGGCTTTTTCTTTTGGAAGCAGTCTGAAATTTGAGCAGTCTTTGTGCTCTTCCCAAGACACAAGAAAGAGACTTTGCGACTGCTTTCTTGTTTTTCGGTGATGCTTCAATCCTTCGATTTGGTCTGCAGCTTTGGTCTCAACAAATTCTTTTTATTTGACCGCATGTTGTGTTGTCTATCTGCTTTCTAAAACAAAAACCGAACCAAACTGCAGCTTACTTCTTTGATTTTTGTCTGCAGTTTCTCTTGGTCAAAATTCAGTTCGGCTGACTGCAAAATTTCTCTTTTTGTGTTAATCTTTGTTCCCTGGTTCGGCTGAAATTAAATCTCTGTATTTGTCTCATTGAACTACAGCCAGCTCTGATTATTTCTGCATTCTATGTTAAGTTGCGTTCATTCTGGGCCGATCCAAGTTTGGTCATTGCGGCTGAACTGTTTCCTTCTATCATGCCGTTTTTCGGTCAAAGTTTTCTTGCCTCTTTTCTGAGTAGTTTCTTCGTCTTTCGGCAAGATTTGTTTTAGGCTTCCTGTAAGCAAATTTCTCTCTTCATAGATTTTTAGCTAATGGAGAAGAAAATAGCGTGGATATTCGGGGAGTTTTTTAAAGGCACCATTCACCCCCCCCCTCTGTTGCCATTTCCGATCCATAGAAACTTTTGGAAATATTGCCAATGTTTGCTTTTGGAAATATAATACATATAAACTTCCTGAGATTTAGCCATTTAAACAAAAATATAATGTGACAGAATGCAATAGTAATAGCGATCCAGATTTCATCCACTATTTCATAGTCTCTGCATCATATGCTTAACCTCTCAGCGTTATAACTGCTTAACTTATCACTGGGACGACACCCAGGACAACTCAAATAAGGGCCTTTCTCTGCCCTCCACTTTTCCATTTTCACCCACAAAGTTTTTGAAATAGAACTATACCTAGTTAAGTTTCCATGTCCGCCCTTGACCGTGGGCACGGCTATTCGAATAGTTTTGACTCTGCAGAGTTTGTACACTTTACCCACAAGAGATAGATCTGCTCGTTGCCCCACATGATTCCTTAGCCATGCAGTTGAGTAGACTATCACGGGACTGTTACAATGCATAATTCTACTTGTGGTTACGCCCGCTAAGGTCTATCTTATGTAGGATACGACCATCCCTCGAGAAGGGTCCCTCGTGAGCCATCACGGGCAAAGGCGGGGATGAGACCATCCGTCCCTTTGCTCGTGTTCATACCTTCACGTGACCACACTAGAGCTATGCAAATTATTTAGCCCTGCCTACACTTTGCCAGCGTATAGTTGTACTGTTGTACCTTGGGAGGCCATCACAAGATTCGGTCCTTAGGATTATCTGGGCGGTTCTGCCACTAACCCACTTTGTGCTTCCACTGCACCACTTACATACTCACACCCTCGAACCATCCGCCCAGATTTCCAAGCAAGTAGGGATTTTGGGAACATAAAATATTCATACCAACAAATACCAGTCATCATCACAATGACTGCCCATTCAAAATTCTCTCATGTTTGAAAGTGATGTTTGGGCGTTTCCACGCCCATGAATATCTAAGCAATACTAAGCATGGCATATAGTTACGGACTTTATTTTCGAAAGGTTACTATCATAATTTTGCTAGGGTGACAACATTCACATAGTCAAGTATTCAAAAAGGAGTATAATATTAATCCAAGTAAACATGGGCATATAACTAGGATCTTAAATTAAACATGTATTTTTATTAAACTAATAGCATGCAATTTGATAATTTAAACAAAAAGTAATTTGCAGAAAATGTAGGTTCAACATGATCAAAGTATTGACTCACCTAGTGCGGTTTACCGCGGTCTTGAGCTCACACAATGCTTTCTCTGGAGCTTCTGGTCTTTATCATCACTTCGCTCTTGTTCACGCTTGATCCTTCGATTCTTCAGGACTTCAATTTCTAATTACGTGCTAAATAACTGAATACAAATGAAAGCAAATAACTCAAAAGATCCATATAAATCCAAATAATCTTGGTTTAGTTTTATTACGAGTTAATGGGCGATTTGAGGCAAGGTCGGTGATAGGCTACGACGACTCGCTCTTTTTATTACTAACCTCATTTTACTATTTTTGTATTTATTTAGGAAGTTCCACGAGTTACGGACAGGTGTATGGTTTTACCTGGGCAAGGTCTGATATATATAGCTTCATATTTCAACATTGGTTATTTAGCCAAATTTACCACTAAGACTTATCTACTGACTTACTAAACACTGGGCCTACATCTTAATTTTAGATGAAGAGCAATATTTATTAGATTTGGACATTTTAACAAGAGTCATCTTTCTTTATTGGTATTTTTAATTAACATCTAGATTTTTGGATATTTATTCAGACCATATTAATTAATCATACATGACCTAAAAAGTTTAATTCCTAAATATCCTTATTTTATATCTTAGTTAAGTTTTTATTAACTTCTCTAAATTATTCTTTAATTCCCTTATTAATTCAAATGAGCTCTAAATTTCATGGTTTCGGTTTCATTGGACAGACCTTGAATTTAGATGAATTTAGAAAGTTGTTTCATTCAATTTGGAGTTAAAACGAATAAGTTATGCCCATTTAAAATCTTTTGGCTTGATTAAATCCGAAAATAATAAAATCGACATGTGGGGCCCATCGTCGGTGATCCACCTTCATGGGCCGACAGTGGGGCCCAGCGGCGTGGCTCACCCACGCAGCGCCGACAGCGGGGCCCGGCGGCAAGAGCTCCGCCCCTTCCGCGGGCCGCCAAGTGGGACCCGGCCATCGGCGAACGCAGCGCGCGGGCGATCAGCGATAGGTGGGGCCCACCGCCGATGTGGAAAATTAAAGAAAGGCTCAACCTCGGTGCTGCGTGGCGGGGCTCAGCGTGGCGAGGGAGCAGGGGAAAGAATTAGCGATAACCATCCGAACTCTCGGTGTTGCTTACCCATAAGGGATGAATTATCCCTTGTCGACGTTCTTTGCACACTTGAGGCGAGCAGCTGGGGCGGGTTTGGCGGCGGTGCCGCGGCGAGGGTAGCCGGGAGGGTGGTGACCCACAAACAGGTTGTACAGGAGTGGGAGACTAGGGTGGCGGTGAATTGGCCGGCGGCGGCGAGGTGGGCGGGCGGCTGGCGGCGGCGGCGAGGTGGAAATAAGGGCGGGAGGAGGAGAATGAGGATTTGGACGGCGGTGTGAGCATGAGTGAGTCGTGGCGAAGCTTTCCGTGTGATTTGCCGAGCGGAGAAGGTCCACACGGCGGGCGGCGTGAGGCGAGGTCGGCGGCGGTGGCGCGCATGCGGCGGTGTACAAGTGGCGGCGGCTACGGCCGGCGACGGGGATGAGTTCGTGATGCCACGGAGAAGCTTTGGTGCGGCGGAATTGGCCGGGGTCGGCTCCAGTCGACTGGTCACACGGCGGCCGGAGGCGAGGTAGACGTGGGCGGCCGATGATCTACGAGGCCCCAGGGACCGATTCTTGGAGGTGGGAGCGAGGAGGATGTGGCGATGCGAATGGGAGGTTTTCCTGGTTTTATATGTGGCGGGCGGCGGTGTCGGCGGCGGCGGCAATGGCGGAGGCCCTGGCGGCGATTTCGGGCGATCATGGCTCGGCTTGGCTCAGCGGCAGCCGTGTCGGCCGGCTTTGCCAGTGGGCGGGAGGAGAAGGGGGACCGGACGGGAGATGGGAGGAAGAAAGGCGGTGCCGCTCGGGGGAGAAAGAGAGGCCCAACGGCGAGGGAGAGAGCTAAAGGGTGGGGCCATGTGTAAGTGAGAGAAGGAATTAGGAAAAGGGAAAAGAAGGCTCATGCTAATTATTTTTGAATTCTCGGATTTAAACTGAAATTTCTATCTCCCATTTATGATTATTGATTTCAACCTTTGCATGACATTTAAATTTTAACTTTTAAACTTTCAGCTATTAAATGAGTTTTATTATTATTATTTAGGTTATATGTGTATACATAATTTCACCTATTACTATTTTGTGGCCTACTAAATTTTGCATATCGTATATATATATATATATATATATATATATATATATATATATATATATATATATATATATATATATATATATATATATATATATATATTATTATATTGCTAAATTTTTCTTTGCACAATTTGTATATATATATATATGTATGTATAAGTGTTTGTATTTTGGTCCTTCACTTTTATTGCTATTTATGTCATTATTCTCATAATGAGATTTTATATTTTTAACTCAGGTTCCTCTGTCCTTATACTGGATCATCTTTTCAGATTCGTATTTAAAATTTTAGTTTTCTATTATTTGCACCTGGGGTTACTCTTTGATATTTAATTTGCACACCACCAATCTCAAAAAGATTTCAACCAAATATTCGAAAGAAATTTAAATGCCAACAAAATGCAGGAAATGATTTTAAAATTCCACATTTTTGAAATAACCCAATTTCGGGATGTTACAATACCGGTGCTAATGCTCACGTATGTTCTAATATTTTCTTGTTTCTTTCTTACCTGGCAGTAGGGGTTTCCTCCATCCTAATGGAAAATGGGTAGTATACTTCTATTCTTGGTGTTGGCATAGTGCATCTAAAGCATATTTGAGGGGAAAATGTCCACTTAAAAAACATGCAGCGTGTTTCAACAATAAACAAGAACCTCATTAGTGGTTATCTTCTATGCAGGGAATGCTATAACCTAGTGTTTGAGTCAAATAAAGTTGTAACGTCTAAGTTTGGGAATTTTATCAGTAAAGACTATGAGAGTGGAGGCTAAGTCCATAGTATTTTAGAGTCGTGTTACAACTTGAATGTTGCGAGTGGTTTAAATAAATGTAAGGCCAATATTTGGCATTCGCGATTCTATCATGTTGGTTTTGATGGTATGGCTATAATGTCTACATTAGATTTAATTCCAAAATATGAAACTATCAAAAGATGAAAGTGCTAGTCATATGTGTAAGAAAAATAGCCTTGAGAACCCTTTAAGGGATTAGAGAACGAAAAGAACTTGTCACTGTTAGATCTTGTTCATTCAGATTATGTGAAATGAATTGATTGTTGACCAAATTAGGCAAAAGATATTTTCTGCCTTTTATTGATGATGCAACATACTACTACTATGTGTATTTGCTAAAATATAAGGACGAAGATTTAAACTACTTTAAGATTTATAAGACCGAGGTTGAGAACCAACTAGAGAAGAAAATAAAAAGATTGAGGTCTGATCGTGGAGGAGAGTACATCTCTCATGAATTCTCCTAATTCTATTCTAAGCACAGAATAGTCAATAAATTTACACCACTATATTCACCCCAATCAAATGGGATAGCTAAGAGGAAAATCGGACACTAACAGACTTGGTTAATGCTATGTTATAGAGTGCCGGTTTGTCTAAGACATGGTGGAGGGAAGTTATATTGATAAAAAAACTAAAGTTTAGAATAAAAAACAATATAAAACCAGCAATTTGATTTTTATATGAATTTCAAAGTAAAATCCTTAAATATCTATAATTCAAAATTAAAATTAAAGAAAACTTACCAATTGGATTTGTATAAAAATTGCAAAAAAAATAATTAAAATGTGGAATAAAAATAAAATAAATTTTGTAATTTTATTTCCATATGAATTCAAAAGTAATACCACTTAACAATTAGAATTCGAAATAAATTAAATTAAATTAACATTTTGGTTTGTAAATGAACTCCAATAATTAGAAGTTATATTAAGAATAGCATGAATAGTATCATAGGTGACCACAAAAGAGTGCAATGGTATTGATCCATCCTACAAGAAGACAATGATACATAGGGAAACAAAGATGTAAGTACTTGCGAACGCAGTACTTCCGCGCCACCCTGGCCTACCCCGTCCCCACGCCCACGTCGGCCCCGCTTGGTCGTCCTCCGGTGCAACGGGTAACGACGCTCCGAAAACGTTAAACGATCAGGAAAACGTAATGTAAGTACTTACGAACGCAGTAGTAAGAACATACATATTTATGAGAAGCGATCACTCACGCGTGCACGTGCCGCGGAAGCGGTGGTCCGACTGGTACATGAAGCGACTGCCGTAGTCCAAACTGCCGCATGACTCGCGGGGGTGCGTAGTCCTCCACGAAGATGTCATACACGAGCTTCCGGCGTGAGCGGCTTCGGTCACGAAGCATAGCGTGGACGGCCCGTAAGGAGTGCGTGCTGCGGTGCCTCATCTGCGTGGGCTCCCGCCGCACGTCGTCGGCTGAGGAGAGGCGATCGAACTGCTCAACAAAAGGCAGGTACGCCCGCGTGACCTGCACATGCGCGAACTGTACCTGCAAGAAAGGCAAGTTGTTAAGTACGACAATCGTTAATAACAACGAAATTGCTGACTGTGATAATACTTACTCGTCGACGACACCAAAGAGAGCCCATCGTCGGCCGGTCGATGTCTCCCTACGGATACATCTCGGGCCTGTACGGGCCCATGTCGTCTAGCACAGGTCGTCCGAGGCTGAAGCGCTCGAACGACCACAACTGCAGCAGTAGGGGACAGCCCGCGAGGATCGAGTTCGCCTTCATCCTCGCGCACGCATCGCATAGGCCGCGGTACGTCGCGGCAAGTGCAGCCGATCCCCGTGACCTAGGGGCCTCGCTGTCGCAATCGCCTCGTATGAGCGATAAGCGCGCATCCACGGAGTTACCGTTCTTTGGTGGTGAAGAGCACCCAACCAAAGAGCCACAGCACGTACGCCTCCAAGTGGCGCGAGACCTGGTAATCGTCTGCCTGCGGATCCATGCGCTCCACCTGAATAAAAACAAGTTGTTATTAGTACGTAATAGCGCAAGTAAGAGCTTGCAATACACGATCGATTGTAAAGACCACGTACCCGGTACTGTGTGAGCCACTTCAGCGATGGCCCGTGCGTCTGAGTCACATCGAAGATGTGGTAGTCATCGGCCGGTGGAAGGACCCCATCGAATCTGCCGAGCAAGTCCGCGCGCCACTCGGCCGGGGCCTCCGATAGGAAGACAGCGCCTCTCTCGATCGGAAGGCCAAGAAGCAGGGACACATCCCCGAATGGGAGGTGGAAAGTGTGTGTCTCGGGCCGCCAACGGTCTACCAAAGCCGTCAGCAGGGAACGATTGAACGGGAAGCGTCGTGATCACTCCACGCCCGCCTTGTCCCCGCCCGCGGCCAAGGCGGCTCCATCCTCCTCCGTGGCCTGCACCATCCGGGCAAGAGGGAGTAGCCCGGCATCCCGCAGCCTACAAACAAAGTGAAGGTCAGCACGGAACGTTCCTACGGCAACACAAAAACACTGGTGTAGTGCAAACCTAGCAGTCCAACGGGGGTCGAATCCCCAGGCCACGCGAGGTGTGCGTGTCCGAACCACTCTCAACTCAGTCGGCTCGTCCGTACTCCCCGGTGCCGGCACACGACGGGAAGCGCGGTGCACGCGGTCCATGTGCTCGTCCAATAGCAGGTACCGCCAGTCGGAGTCACTACCATCACGAGCCATACATACAAAAAGAGTTCAAGTTACCTACAACATAAACGCGTCGTAACCACTGCAGTTAACCATTTTCTACAATAATACATCAAAAATACTATACAAAATTTTGCCAGTAAATTTTGTTCTTCTAAATTTCTACACTAAATTTTGTACACTAATATATGAAAAAAAACTCAAATTTCCATACTAAATTTTCTACTTCTACAATTTTATATACTACAAATGTTGCATACTAAAAAATGTATATACTACAAATACTAAAATTTCTATACTAAAAATTGTACTCAAATATCTATACTAAATTTTCTATATCTACAATTTTTACTACCACTGACATTTCATACAAAATTACATTAACTAAATTTTCTATACTAAAATGTGTACTACAAAATTTCTATACCAAATATACTATACAAAATTTCCACACTAAAATTTCTACACTACATTTTCTACACTACATTTTCTATACTAAATTTTCTACACTAAAATTTCTAAACTAAAATTTCTACACTACATTTTCTACACTACATTTTCTACACTAAATTTTCTATATCTATAATTTTTACTAACACTAATAAATATAACATACAAAAAATTACCTACTAAATTTTTCCTCTTTCTCTTCTTCCTCTCTTTTCTCCTCTCTCGCGTTTCTTCTCCTCTGCTTCCTCACTTCCTCTCGCGCAGCGCGTCTCGGTGAGAATGGCCGAGCGCGACGCGCTTTTAACTCCGCACTCAGTCGCCATACGGTTGGGCGATCGATTTCGATCGCCAGCGGTGGGGCGGCGCAATAAATCGCCCAACGGTTGGCAGATTCACTGCATGTCGCCGATGAGTTAGGCGACAGGCTCCAGTCATCCAACCATTAGGCGACTTGAGCCTATTTTTGTAAAAAAAAAATTTATAGGTATATTTCTATATTTTTAAATAAAAAATAGATTATCCGTACAAAAAATTCCTCGAAAACCTGACTACCTCGAGCTCCACCTCTTATAGCCGTTGGCTTGCGGGGATGCCTAAGAACACCTTTCTCGTGAGAAATTGATGAGCACCGCGCCTTCGCTCACCCGTCAAGGCCAATCCGAGCACGCCTCCTTCCTCTTGGCTTCACACTGGTTCCATTTTCCCCCTTCGGAGCAAGCTTCCTCCTCTAGTTCGCCTAGAACGCAGTCGTCGTTCCTAGCTCTACTTCGCCGTGCCCTGCCAAGGCCAACCTCGATTCCAGTGAGCTGTCTCATCAATACCTCGTCGTTGCAGCCCGTATTCACCACCGTCGTCCCATAGCAACTTCCTCACCAGTGAGTCCCCAAACCTATCTCCTCTCTTGCTCTCCCTGAATTCCCCAAATTCCTTCAAATCCATCTCGATTTCTCCGATGCGGCGCGAGGATCGTTACAATTTCATAGGAAAAACACCATGCTCCAGATTTTTGAAAAGCTGCTTCCTGTTTGCTAACTAGAGTTCACAACTTTGAGATTTATATTGATTAAACACTCACAACACATAAAGAAATGAGTGCTGTCGAAAATTGCATGATGCAATTAAAACTTAGCGTGTCATCTTGTGCGTGTTTGTTCTTGCTCATTCACAAAAGTGCTAGCACATACAGGGCCGTTTCTGTCATCGTGGGGCCCTAGGGTATGATAAAGTAAGACTCTTCATTCTAATATAAATATATACCAATACATTTTATATCAGTTGTAAAAGGTAAAATTCAATATAGTAACCATTAGACAGTACGTCATAAAATACAAAGTATTTGTTAGCAATATTAGGCTTAGTACATTACAAAATACAAAGTACTAATTATCGACAAAATGCATATATACATATTAATATACATGGGCTAGGGGCCCCGAGTTTTCGTGGACTCTAGGCAGCCGCGCTTGCTGCCTAGGCCCAGGGCCGGCCCTGAGCACATAGTGCAATCGTAATTACAAGGAAAAGAAATTGCAACGCTACATCTAGTGAAGACTGAAGAGTGAAGCCATTGGTTTGATCTATGAAAGGTGATGCTAATGGCAAGAATTTAAATAACAAGGAAAAGTGCATAACATTTGCTGCAAAGTCAACTGTGAAACGTTTGGCGATACGCCCCCACCCACTATTTTGGGTTTAAAATTCAAATTTTAGCACAAGTTTCATCTATGTTTCCATCTCTATATCATATATATTCAATATCTAGTTAGCTCTACCATTTTTCTAAACTTTTATCAAAATTCTAAATTTTTGCTAAAATCCAATTTCAAATTTCAAAAGATTTTTTTACGAAATTCAGGCCAGTATGACAGAACGAATTTTGTCTTTACCGGCCTTACTGCCACCCTCGGGAGATTTTTTGGAAAAACAATATTGTTTTCCTGATGAGTTGATCACTTTTGGGATCCCTCAACAGATACAGGTATGTCATCCAATGAGATTATTCCGAGAAAGGTTTTTTGTATATCACTGTAAAGGCTTGCTTTTACCTTTAGTTTTGAGAACTTAAATTATTATTTAAGTCAATAATCACGAAACAAGTCATGGTGTATATTTTTCGCTTTCTTGATTATGATTTTACATGTGTAACTTAGCAAGGCCATAATTAGCTATTTGTTAAATTTTGTTAACTTGAACAGACAACATAATAACACAGGATTTTTTGGCTAAGTTTTCATTAGAGTGACCACTTTTTGAGATGTGTCATATTTAAATACCTAGTTAAATTATGATTCTAGATTAAGTCTAAGCTTGAGCCATTCTAGTTCCTTCTTGAATCACTGTTAGTTAAATTATGATTCTAGATTAAGTCTAAGTTTGAGCCATTCTAGTTCCTTTTGAATCATTGTTAGCTTTATAGAGATACCTGTGGAAAGTTATGGTGAAATTACTAATTATGTATGAATTTCAACAATCATTTCCCACGAGACTGCTGCCATTGCATTAGACATGAACTTGGAGAGAGTTTTGTATACGTAAATCATGAAACCTTAAGCTTTTTGGCTTGGCATGATTGATTAGATAAGGCTTGATATGCTATAATTAATGAAATATGATTCAAGTTGACTCAAAAAGGTCATTTAAATGTGCTGAAATTAATTTGGGCTGAACCTCAGGAAGCCATTGTAGATGACTCCTAGTCTAGGATGTGCTTTATTAAGATAAGCCATAATCAAGTCTCAATAAAGTGCTATGTGTTGAGTTATGAAAATCTATGTTAAGCGTTGTGCTTCATTTTGGCACTTGTGGTTTACTTAGTTCTTGATTCTAGTATCTAGATTTAAATTTGTTTTTAGATGGCTATCTTCTTGAGTGAAATCTTTAGCTTAACTAGTATTTTTATGAAGGTCTGTCATGTACATTAATTTACTTAATTATATTATAAGCTGTTTTTGGTCTCTTTTGTTATATATGCATGCTTATTATCGGGCAAGCTTTATAAGAACATAACTTTGTACACATTAATTCAATTGGGTGAAATCCCAAAGATATCTCTCCTATTATGAAGGAGGGGCAAATTACATATCCGACTAGTCATATTCCTCCGTATGTTTTATAATATATCTAAAAGCTACTTTTATAACTATCCAGTTACATTCTTCACCACACATTGATACCATCCAATGTTATCTTCTGTTATTTGCAAAAATTCTACTTAGCCTTGTCGATGAGTGCAAAAGGTGCATAATAGTTGCTACGTAATTGACTACTTACAATGGTACGTTGTCCAGCAGCAAAATTTGACTCCTGATGTCTCTCAAACTAAAATCTCAACACACATTGCCATGCGTGGTATTGGCATCTGAGATCGAGAAAATGCTTTAGTTTTAAGGTTTACAATCTCTACATGCTATGCTTCCTACAATGGCAACCGTTAAAGAACTTGTATATATGATATGCTTTGTTGGTTACATGTTGGCTACACTAGCGCAAATTAAAATTCTACCACGTGAACTAGAAAACCATACGAGTAAGAGATCATGGATTATTAGTGCTAGATGTGTAGTGCAGCAGAACGAGAGTTAAAGCAGTCTCGATTTAATGAAGCGCGCGTCTATGTAGTGGAAATAAACGATCATCCAACATCCCGATCAACGTCCTCAGAAGGCGACCATCCTCGAGCAATAGTCGACCACCACAAGCCAATTGTGTCTCCTCCTTTATCCGACCACATGAATGTCCCAAAGATATCTCTCCTATTATGAAGGAGGGGCAAATCACATATCCGACTAGTCATATTCCTCCGTATGTTTTATAATATATCTAAAAGCTACTTTTATAACTATTCAGTCACATTGTAGCGTTTGGTAACCCCTAAGTGCACTATTAGATATGTAGAAAACTATACTGATATCATGTATAAAATTATACACCATAATTGACTGAGATTAACTGATAATACATAAAAACATAACAATCTGATCAATATCTCAAAGTGGGTCAATCCAACACTGTGTTATCTAACATTTGTCTATATTATCGATTTGATATCCCCATATCTGTGTCCGATGAAATATGGTCATCAATCAATACGTGTGCTGGTCTATAAGTCACTAATGCCTGACGAATGACATTCGAGTAGGGATTTTTTAGAATGATATCACTCAACAAATAAAAAGTTTCACGAACAAGTTACATACTTGCTAACATTTATAAATGATAATTCATTCAAAAAACGTAATAATATTTATTCAAAAGATCATAAACATAAAAGTGATATAATCATTTTCATAATTACTTCTAAGATATACCATTAACATGCCTATCTTTATATTCTTATATTTTTTGGTTTCTATAAAGTGCTACCGCATATCATAATACAGTGCAATTATCTAGCACATCGACGCTCCAGCAGTACACTTGCCTTTCTGCATCTATTCTAGGCTGTGTGATCATGTACTTCATTTACCGAGAAAATATATTGGCGTACTGTAATCTTTCCTATGCATTGAGCTCATGTGTGTGGTACCAATGGCTTCTATTACCTTCTTACGTTCGACTCTTCAGCTATTTCGATCTTCAGCACTTGTGTATAGTCACAAGTGAAGAACATAGCATATAGTTGTGAGCCTGAGTGCCTCCATGCATGATGCAAAATTAAAGGCACAAGTAGTGATGATGCAACTTCTCATGGAGTAAACTTTTTTATGTTGTCACCAATTTTAATGGGGTTGGGCACTTGGGCATTATTTTGTTTGGATTGCCAAACATGACATGATTTTTCTAAATGCGCCACTCCATAGAACGACGTCCCAAAGAATGCCAGTGTAAAGGTTGGCACCCATAAAATGTGACTCGAAAAACCGAAACTATCAGGAAATGTCATTCCTATCTTATTTTTATTAATTTTCTCTCATTGACCCATTTTTACCCAGTCCAACATCATCTTCGGGGACATCACTATGGCCAACGTTCTCCGACCCAATCATTAACATGAGCAGTTTGTTCAAAACAAGCCATTAACATGAGTAGTGCAATGAAGATCTCCCAGCATACTTTTGCCCTGTGTTTCGAAAATGTAGGACCGCATGGTCTTCCAAAAGAAAAGGATATATTGGCTTCTCAGTCAAAACAGAGCTCTTTGTTCCTGATCATATATCGCCCTACTGCAAAGCCAGGCATCACAACACGGGTGCCTTTCACTGAAACAGGACGCAGTCTCCCTTTTCATTTTGCTGTACCGGGAAGTTGAGTCCTCCTGGGTGCCAGACAACACACTGATTCGGTTTGTATCTCGCGCGAGACCAGAGGATGAACTATTGTTCTCTTCTTGCTGCGATCTGCTGTTTCACAGGGATGAGAGAAGCATGCAGTAGCAATCCCAAATTCCCAATGCCTCCAACAGTCAAGAACTTGACGCACTCCTAGTCACCTGTCTGCCACTAGCTTCTCTCTGTCTTGTCTTACGTCCTCACTCTCTTGACTTTTTTCTCTGCCCTTACTCTTGTTTCTGTCCTTACTCTTGTTGGATATGTGGGCAATAATTTAATTCCAAGTTTTAGTAAGAGACAAATACAATAAACTAGTAATGTAAAATTTACTACTAACAGCAGACTACTCATCATACCTCAGATTATACTCAAGAAAAATATAGTAACAAAGTCGTACATGCGTGCGAACGACTTACTTGTTAACCCGATGAAGAATAGGAAGCCGCGCAGATTTGACGCATGCGAGCGTAGATGACGCAGGTGCGTGAGCGGTCACGCAGATCGCTGCCGAAACCTTATTGCCGCCTGTAGGTACTCTCGGCAACAGATTCGAGATAACAGCTCTCCTCCTTCCAACCGCACGCGGGAAGAAAGGTCGACGAGGTTCGGACAGCACAGCACCATAGTACAATAACAGAGTAGAAAGTAGAGGAAGAATAGAGGTGCAAAATTCTGTCTCTTTTCCTGGATGTCTCGGCCCTTCTAAGGCGCTGCATTATTACTAGCAACTGCTGCATTTAAAACCGAATTATGCAATCGGTAATCTGTTGAATTAAGCAGTGTAAATACACTTATAATCGCCTCATTCAAATGTTTGAATCTCATTCAAGCAGAGTGGTGCAGGTTCAGCAAAAATAGAGATAGACTTGGTGCGCCAAGTGGCGCACCACGTCACGGCACGGTCGCGCGTCGCAAGTCACAAGTCACGCAATTTTCACGCAAAAATATGCGAATACGCGCACGTGCATGCGCGTGTGTGTGACTAGACAGAACCCTCCACATACCATCTCTATCCATATTCAAGGAGTGGTGAGGACCCCACCTTATAAGTTGGTCTTCATCACCTTGCCTTAGCAATATGGTACTAAACCATGTATACTTTGGAATTAAGGAAATATGCCACAATTAAATGGGCCAATTTCTAACAGCTCTTTTCTGGCGCAAGCAACGGCGTGCTCTGTGCATCTTGTCTCTCTCGTTGTCTAGCGTTGCTTCTTGTTTGCTCGGTCTCGTATGGCTCGATACCACTTGTTAACTTTGGTCCGGAGAAAACGCATACATCGCAAATAAACTGAGAGAACACAGGAGAATTTCTGAATTTTTCTATTCTCTTATTTGCTCCCCTAATTTAACTGGTTGCAAGTCTTCTCAATATATAGACTAATACTCTTCTACTAGCATACGTATTTGGACTTCAAGTTGGACACAATATCAACTTGAGTTACACACAGAGACGGACTATACTATGTCTTAGACTCGAAGTCAAGATTATTTCTATTTTATTTTTTGAATTTTCTCTCATTGACCCATTTTTACCCTGTCCAACATCATCTTCGGGGGCATCACCATGGCCAACGCTCTCCGACCTAATCATCATCCACAACCAGTGAAGCCCACGACCACTGCTCCAAACACCATTTCTGACCTGTTCGATCCATTAACATGAGCAGTTTGTTGAAAACAAGCCATTAACATGAGTAGTGCAATGAAGATCTCCCGGCTTACTTTTGCCCTGCGTTTCGAAAAATGTAGGACCACATGGTCTTTCAAAAGAAACGGATATATTGGCCCAGAAAACAAGGCAGACGTCCCTGAGCTTTGTAGGGAGGAAAGTACCGTGACATCTTCAGTTGCTTATTATTTAGTTTTAGACAAATAGGCAAAAATCAACTTGAAAGTTTGCCAGGGTTTGTTTGATTTCCCTCTACGACGATGTTTGTAGCACTCTTCCCTCTCTCCAACTAGTATGCGGTTCTTCGAAATTCTTCGACGAATCGGAAGTGACGCACAGCGGTTAGCAACGGTCATTGCGACTGGGGCCGATCTACTAAGGAGCTACTCCACCCTAGATTGCATCCTCGTTTGTTTCTTCGCGTTAAACCAGTCGGACTAGAGAAGAAGACCGAACTGCTCTGGCCAGATCAAACACTTTCGCCCCATTAAAGGGTCCAATTCTAACCACTTTACCACACTATAATGGAAGCCACCTCACCACATCATCAGAAATCGCATGAAAATAAGAGACAGAGGGGAGTTTTAAATAACTGCGTACTAGTAGAGAAAGTGCCATAAAAATAGTTGTAAGGAGAAATTGAACTCCGATGTACTCCTAGGTGGGCTTTTACAATTTTTTTCTTATTTTTCTTTTGTTGTTTAACGGAAAGCGTAATCTTCATATATAATGATGGCTATTATACATGCTTGTTTTCAATAACCATGTATGTTGTTGGTACTAACTAATCCAATCCACCACGCGACTGAAGAGACCATTGCGACGCCACTATACGTTTCTTATTTTGACTAACACAATCAAAACAATCCAACTCGATCTATGATGCAATGATCCAAGGCGCGCCCTTATTACATGGCGTCCACAGACGTAACGCTAGTTGACGCTGGCAATGGCATATCCATGTCGCCATGATGCAACTGGCCTGCATCCTCGTTGATGGGGCACCAGAGACGCCATTGTGTATCAGGAAGGAAGTGAGGTGTGGTAGGGAGGAAGGAGCACGGCGGGTCATCAATCATTGCCGGCTCCAGGATCACTGCTTGATCGCCTTCACTGTCCGGTGCCATGGCGCGCCAAGCATTACTCCGCCCCAGCGGTCTCCAAATTGTACACTGTTAGAATTAATCTTGTTTTAGTACCCTCTGTTATTTTAGGAGAGTTTGTGTTTCATATTTAGGAAGTATTTATTATGCATGCTAGATTTGGTTTGGAATCACTTTTGGATTCATAGTCCTTGTCGAATATAAATAAGTAGTTTGCCCTGAATGAAAAGGGTTACCGTGTAATCAGTTTTAGAGGGAAGTAGTTAAAACAAAAGCAAAATCATTAAGTGTTCTCTCTTTCGGCTACTTTTGGGCTTGTTCTTTTTGGCTGGGGTTTATGATTTTTAACTGCAGCTTGTGGCTTTTGGACTATTCGTACGAAAGATTATATAGTAACAGAAACTTATGTGTGGTTTTTGTCGATATAAATGAAGTCAGTACAGATTATACTATAATTAACTTAGTAAATTCTATCTTAAAAATATACTTCGTTTAAAAATTAATTACTATAAAAACCTAAAAATAAAAATTAAAAGCTAAAAAAGAACAGACCTTCGTCTCTGGTGTTTCCTTCTCTCCAGCAGGGCGCGTTGCAAGGCCATCATGTGAAGTCTGTAGGGAGGCAAAGGATCTGCTGTTCCCCAGCGCCAGGCGGGCGCATCGCGCTGGCGTCCGGAGGTGGGAACAGCGGGTCCCGCGGACGCGTCACGTCACGAGCGCTGTGACGTATTTTCCTTCGCGTGTAGGAGTAGAGGAGGCGCTGTTCGAGCGGGTCACGTCGAGGGTGCATCCTCTGGACGAAGCGACGACGGAGAAAAGAATCACGAAAAATTCCAACATGCGCCGCGGCATAGAGTTTGTATATGGATTTAAGAATTTAAGAACGGGTTTCCTTATAATTTCAGTTTCTGAAATCGCATTTTGTGAATGCTAATTTTTGCAATGGCATTCTCGAAACACAGTTCCTTGGAGTGGCATATCTATGGCAATGGCACTGTTTATATTCGTTTGTAAAAACTACTTTTCTACAGTAAATATATTTTCTATAGTATCTAGATTTTAAACGAAGTGTTTTTAAACTAAGATCTACTAACTGGATCATATCGACTAAAATCCCATTGAGTGTATGTCTCTACAAGCCGCATGAGTGTCTCTCTAGCCAAATCCAAAACCAAAAGCAGCCTATGTGACACATCCAATGGACAAAATGAAGGGCTATGATTAAACTACTTACCAGGGATATCTTCACCGAGTGGCATTTTTAGATTCCCAATGCTTCCCGATCCTAAACTTTGCGATGAGAATAATGGGCCTGTTTAGGTGCGGCTGTGGTTTATGGTTTTGGCTGAAATTTTGAATTTTGGTTGTTTACTTGCAGATTACGAGAGAGCAGATATTCACTTGTGATTTTGGTGGTACAGATATTGGGTTTTTAATATATAGATCGTTTAACTTGTAGACCCGATCTTGAGAAAATATTTCATTTGAAAGTTATATAATGTAGCAAAAACTAAAAGCCGCTAGTTTTAGTGAAAAAGAACAGGCTCATTATCATGTGTGCTTTTGAAGCTCAGAGAACTAGATAGACGCCCTGGGCTTTGCAGCCAATTATATATCCTTCTATTACACGAGTACAAGCAATCTTATTCTCTATTTTTGCATTATGTAAAGTTGTACTACAGTTGAATTATTGCTATTATGTATAACATGCAAGATCCATTTATGTGTGTAGATGACTCCACATGACCATATTGTAGCCCAACAACAGAGCATTTTAATGGCACATACAATTTTTGGTGGACCATCAGTTTTTATCAATGCAATAGACCATTTGATTCATTCCACACTACTACAAAACAAATTCTACTGGACAACTCACCACAGACAGTTCATGTGGAGCTGTCTGTGCTTTCATTATTACAGACGGTTCATGGCTAAAACCATCTCTGAAACTATCACAGACGGTTAGGTTTAAAAGCCGTCTGTGACATACGCATTATCACAGACGGTTTTTAATTAGAATAGTCTATGAAACTATCATAGACGGTTTTTTATTTACAAACATCTGTATTTTGTCCTTTGTCGTATGAACTACAGAAGCTACTGAGATAAGAAACAAATTCAAGATAAATTTATTACAAAAGTCCCAAAAAAAGATATTACCGGATCTTATTCTAGGCTTTATATACTTCTTCTTCGACTTTTGGAGTTGGAGGATCACCGTTGAGTTCTCAAATACCGTGAAGATTGTTCTTACTCTCTATTTCCTCCTCTAGCTCTGGCAAATCATTAGCACGGAATCTCAAAGAGGATGCCATGATAAGCTTCCTAAGAATTGGCCGCTTCTGCTTGATCGGTAATGTTATCCATGTGTCTATCCACTGCCTCAAGAGCTTTTTCTGCTTTATGCACATTGCAGAGAAGAACGAGGCTGGGGCGGTTTTCCTTTCCTAAGTGGCAATGAAACACCTCCGTCGATGGCGGATGATGAGGTCTAGCCGATGGATGGGCGAGTCGAGGAAGGAGAGCAGGGTGTGAGCGGAGGAACTACTCCAGACATAAATTGTTGGGCACCTGTGTAAGGTTGCGGCTGAACAATTCATGATGAATAGATAAGAGGAAGGAGATCAAAAGAATATTATATGTCATTATTGAGAAATTTGGTGAAGAAGATGAGGAAGATGACAGTTTAGAAGAGCTGGATTAGGGCACACATATTTAAGCATTATCACAAATGGTTCGTATACCAGACCGTCTTTGATATTAATGTCATAGATGGTTCGTATAACAAACCGTCTCTGATATGTGCCTTATCACAGACGGTTCGTATAATAAATCGTCTCTGATATGTGCATTATTACAGACGGTTCGTATAACAAACTGTCTCTAATAATGACATGTCACCTTTCCACCGGCAGTCACGCGTGAGTTCATTTACTAGCTTCCAGCATCCTCCCCTCGACGACGCCGACTACCACCGTGAGCTAGCGCCTTCATTGTGACACAACGGTCGACTGCATAATACACTCTTGTCGTAAGTGTCATAAGAGTGTCCTATGCAGTCTCACCGTTA
This sequence comes from Bonia amplexicaulis, assembly GCA_036346245.1. Taxonomy (NCBI): domain Eukaryota; kingdom Viridiplantae; phylum Streptophyta; class Magnoliopsida; order Poales; family Poaceae; genus Bonia; species Bonia amplexicaulis. The sequence continues at coordinate 9,355,509 of CM070744.1, read as the reverse complement.
TGCCACAAAGGTGGCGCTACCGCCGCCTCTCCATTGCCGATAATACACGGCCACCATCCAATGTTTTCCCCTCTCTTCCTTGATGGCAGGCGTCAAGGACATCGCGTGTTGCACCCAGCTTGTTCCTCGACGACGCCGACTACCGCCGTAAGCTAACGCCTCCGTTGTGACACCACGGTCGACTGCATAACACACTTTTATCGTAAGTGTCACAAAAGTGTCTTGTATAGTCTCATCATCGTGCCACAAAGGTGGCGCTGCCGCCGCCTCTCCATTATCGGTGATATCTGGCCGCCATCCGATACATCCAGCTTCTACTATCTGCTAGGATCTCTACTTCTTATATATTCTTGCCGTGTAAAGAGTTGGATTTCTTACGTAAAATACGCTCGATATGTATGATATTATGAGTAGGTCAGTAAAATAGGAAAATGAACTTATGTTATTGTTTCACTTGTCTAATTAAAATATCTGGAACTGGTGCCTATTTAATTTGTTCATCTATGATAGCAAATGAACAGTACATTGTCTAATGATGCAGAGGACTTTTGAGAACCAAGACTTGTTGAGCATTGTCTGTTATTCTCCTCACATGTCACACTAAGAACATATCTTGTCTAGTGCTTGTGACCTGAAATATTATAGGATTGTCTCTATGCACTATTCACAAGCACAACTCAGATTTTTACTATAATCAATTTCATAATCTTTTATCATCAGATGTTTGAGGCTCAGCGTCATGCGGTAACGTACTAAGCTGAGAACTGATTTACTTGAAATGTTTTGCCTTGTAATGTCTTTGTACAAAATTTCCACACTAAAATTTCTACACTACATTTTCTACACTACATTTTCTATACTAAATTTTCTACACTAAAATTTCTAAACTAAAATTTCTACACTACATTTTCTACACACATTTTCTACACTAAATTTTCTATATCTATAATTTTACTAACACTAATAAATATAACATACAAAAATTACCTACTAAATTTTTCCTCTTCTTCTTCCTCTTTTCTCCTCTCTCGCTTTCTTCTCCTCCGCTTCCTCACTTCTCTCTCGCAGCTGCCTCGGTGAGAATGGCCGAGCGACGCCGCTTTTAACTCCGCACTCGGTCGCCATACGGTTACGATCGATTTCACCGCCTAACGGTGGGGCGATCGCAATAAATCGCCCAACGGTTGGCAGATTCACGCATGTCGCCGATGAGTTAGGCGACGTGCTCCATCATCCAACCATTAGGCGACTTGAGCCTATTTTGTAAAAAAAATTTATAGGTATATTTCTATATTTTAAATAAAAATAGATTATCCGTACAAAAATTCCTCGAAAACCTGACTACCTCGAGCTCCACCTCTTATAGCCGTTGGCTTGCGGGATGCCTAAGAACACCTTTCTCGTGAGAAATTGATGAGCACCGCGCCTTCGCTCACCCGTCAAGGCCAATCCGAGCACGCCTCCTTCCTCTTGGCTTCACACTGGTTCCATTTTCCCCCTTCGGAGCAAGCTTCCTCCTCTAGTTCGCCTAGAACGCAGTCGTACGTTCCTATCTCTACTTCGCCGTGCCCTGCCAAGGCCAACCTCGATTCCAGTGAGCTGTCTCCTCAATACCTCGTCGTTGCAGCCCGTATTCACCACCGTCGTCCCATAGCAACTTCCTCACCAGTGAGTCCTAAACCTATCTCCTCTTGCTCTCCTGAATTCCCAAATTCCTTCAAATCCATCTCGATTTCTCCGATGCGGCGCGAGGATCGTTACAATTTCATAGGAAAACACCATGCTCCAGATTTTGAAAAGCTGCTTCCTGTTTGCTAACTAGAGTTCACAACTTTGAGATTTATATTGATTAAACACTCACAACACATAAAGAAATGAGTGCTGTCGAAAATTGCATGATGCAATTAAAACTTAGCGTGTCATCTTGTGCGTGTTTGTTCTTGCTCATTCACAAAAGTGCTAGCACATACAGGGCCGTTTCTGTCATCGTGGGGCCCTAGGGTATGATAAAAGTAAGACTCTTCATTCTAATATAAATATATACCAATACATTTTATATCAGTTGTAAAAGGTAAAATTCAATATAGTAACCATTAGACAGTACGTCATAAAATACAAAGTATTTGTTAGCAATATTAGGCTTAGTACATTACAAAATACAAAGTACTAATTATCGACAAAATGCATATATACATATTAATATACATGGGCTAGGGGCCCGAAGTTTCGTGGACTCTAGGCAGCCGCTGCTGCCTAGGCCTGTGGTCGGCCCTGAGCACATAGTGCAATCGTAATTACAAGGAAAAGAAATTGCAACGCTACATCTAGTGAAGACTGAAGAGTGAAGCCATTGGTTTGATCTATGAAAGGTGATGCTAATGGCAAGAATTTAAATAACAAGGAAAAGTGCATAACATTTGCTGCAAAGTCAACTGTGAAACGTTTGGCGATACGCCCCCACCCACTATTTTGGGTTTAAAATTCAAATTTTAGCACAAGTTTCATCTATGTTTCCATCTCTATATCATATATATTCAATATCTAGTTAGCTCTACCATTTTTCTAAACTTTTATCAAAATTCTAAATTTTTGCTAAAATCCAATTTCAAATTTCAAAAGATTTTTTTTACGAAATTCAGGCCAGTATGACAGAACGAATTTTGTCTTTACCGGCCTTACTGCCACCCTCGGGAGATTTTTTGGAAAAACAATATAGTTGATCACTTTTGAGATCCCTCAACAGATACAGGTATGTCATCCAATGAGATTATTCCGAGAAAAGGTTTTTTTTGTATATCACTGTAAAGGCTTGCTTTTACCTTTAGTTTTGAGAACTTAAATTATTATTTAAGTCAATAATCACGAAACAAGTCATGGTGTATATTTTTCGCTTTCTTGATTATGATTTTACATGTGTAACTTAGCAAGGCCATAATTAGCTATTTGTTAAATTTTGTTAACTTGAACAGACAACATAATAACACAGGATTTTTTGGCTAAGTTTTCATTAGAGTGACCACTTTTTGAGATGTGTCATATTTAAATACCTAGTTAAATTATGATTCTAGATTAAGTCTAAGCTTGAGCCATTCTAGTTCCTTCTTGAATCACTGTTAGTTAAATTATGATTCTAGATTAAGTCTAAGTTTGAGCCATTCTAGTTCCTTTTTGAATCATTGTTAGCTTTTATAGAGATACCTGTGGAAAGTTATGGTGAAATTACTAATTATGTATGAATTTCAACAATCATTTCCCACGAGACTGCTGCCATTGCATTAGACATGAACTTGGAGAGAGTTTTGTATACGTAAATCATGAAACCTTAAGCTTTTTGGCTTGGCATGATTGATTAGATAAGGCTTGATATGCTATAATTAATGAAATATGATTCAAGTTGACTCAAAAGGTCATTTAAATGTGCTGAAATTAATTTGGCTGAACCTCAGGAAGCCATTGTAGATGACTCCTAGTCTAGGATGTGCTTTATTAAGATAAGCCATAATCAAGTCTCAATAAAGTGCTATGTGTTGAGTTATGAAAATCTATGTTAAGCGTTGTGCTTCATTTTGGCACTTGTGGTTTACTTAGTTCTTGATTCTAGTATCTAGATTTAAATTTGTTTTTTTAGATGGCTATCTTCTTGAGTGAAATCTTTAGCTTAACTAGTATTTTTATGAAGGTCTGTCATGTACATTAATTTACTTAATTATATTATAAGCTGTTTTTGGTCTCTTTTGTTATATATGCATGCTTATTATCGGGCAAGCTTTATAAGAACATAACTTTGTACACATTAATTCAATTGGGTGAAATCCCAAAGATATCTCTCCTATTATGAAGGAGGGCAAATTACATATCCGACTAGTCATATTCCTCCGTATGTTTTATAATATATCTAAAAGCTACTTTTATAACTATCCAGTTACATTCTTCACCACACATTGATACCATCCAATGTTATCTTCTGTTGTTTGCAAAAATTCTACTTAGCCTTGTCGATGAGTGCAAAAGGTGCATAATAGTTGCTACGTAATTGACTACTTACAATGGTACGTTGTCCAGCAGCAAAATTTGACTCCTGATGTCTCTCAAACTAAAATCTCAACACACATTGCCATGCGTGGTATTGGCATCTGAGATCGAGAAAATGCTTTAGTTTTAAGGTTTACAATCTCTACATGCTATGCTTCCTACAATGGCAACCGTTAAAGAACTTGTATATATGATATGCTTTGTTGGTTACATGTTGGCTACACTAGCGCAAATTAAAATTCTACCACGTGAACCAGAAAACCATACGAGTAAGAGATCATGGATTACTAGTGCTAGATGCGTAGTGCAGCAGAACGAGAGTTAAAGCAGTCTCGATTTAATGAAGCGTCTATGTAGTGGAAATAAACGATCATCCAACATCCCGATCAACGTCCTCAGAAGGCGACCATCCTCGAGCAATAGTCGACCACCACAAGCCAATTGTGTCTCCTCCTTTATCCGACCACATGAGTGTCCCAAAGATATCTCTCCTATTATGAAGGAGGGGCAAATCACATATCCGACTAGTCATATTCCTCCGTATGTTTTATAATATATCTAAAAGCTACTTTTATAACTATTCAATCACATTGTAGCGTTTGGTAACCCCTAAGTGCACTATTAGATATGTAGAAAACTATATCGATATCATGTATAAAATTATACACCATAATTGACCGAGATTAACGATAATACATAAAAACATAACAATCGATCAATATCTCAAAGTGGGTCAATCCAACACTGTGTTATCTAACATTTGTCTATATTATCGATTTGATATCCCCATATCTGTGTCCGATGAAATATGGTCATCAATCAATACGTGTCTTTGGTCTATAAGTCACTAATGCTGACGAATGACATTCGGTAGGGATTTTTAGAATGATATCACTCAACAAATAAAAGTTTCACAAACAAGTTACATACTTGCTAACATTTATAAATGATAATTCATTCAAAAACGTAATAATATTTATTCAAAAGATCATAAACATAAAAGTGATATAATCATTTTCATAATTACTTCTAAGATATACCATTAACATGCCTATCTTTATATTCTTATATTTTTTGGTTTCTATAAAGTGCTACCGCATATCATAATACAGTGCAATTATCTAGCACATCGACGCTCCAGCAGTACACTTGCCTTTCTGCATCTATTCTAGGCTGTGTGATCATGTACTTCATTTACCGAGAAAATATATTGGCGTACTGTAATCTTTCCTATGCATTGAGCTCATGTGTGGTACCAATGGCTTCTATTACCTTCTTACGTTTGACTCTTCAGCTATTTCGATCTTCCGCACTTGTGTATAGTCACAAGTGAAGAACATATCATATAGTTGTGAGCCTGAGTGCCTCCATGCATGATGCAAAATTAAAGGCACAAGTAGTGATGATGCAACTTCTCATGGAGTAAACTTTTTTATGTTGTCACCAATTTTAATGGGGTTGGGCACTTGGGCATTATTTTGTTTGGATTGCCAAACATGACATGATTTTTCTAAATGCGCCACTCCATAGAACGACGTCCCAAAGAATGCCAGTGTAAAGGTTGGCACCCATAAAATGTGACTCGAAAAACCGAAACTATCAGGAAATGTCATTCCTATCTTATTTTTATTAATTTTCTCTCATTGACCCATTTTTACCCAGTCCAACATCATCTTCGGGGACATCACTATGGCCAACGTTCTCCGACCCAATCATTAACATGAGCAGTTTGTTCAAAACAAGCCATTAACATGAGTAGTGCAATGAAGATCTCCCAGCATACTTTTGCCCTGTGTTTCGAAAAATGTAGGACCGCATGGTCTTCCAAAAGAAAAGGATATATTGGCTTCTCAGTCAAAACAGAGCTCTTTGTTCCTGATCATATATCGCCCTACTGCAAAGCCAGGCATCACAACACGGGTGCCTTTCACTGAAACAGGACGCAGTCTCCCTTTTCATTTTGCTGTACCGGGAAGTTGAGTCCTCCTGGGTGCCAGACAACACACTGATTCGGTTTGTATCTCGCGCGAGACCAGAGGATGAACTATTGTTCTCTTCTTGCTGCGATCTGCTGTTTCACAGGGATGAGAGAAGCATGCAGTAGCAATCCCAAATTCCCAATGCCTCCAACAGTCAAGAACTTGACGCACTCCTAGTCACCTGTCTGCCACTAGCTTCTCTCTGTCTTGTCTTACGTCCTCACTCTTGACTTTTTTCTCTGTCCTTACTCTTGTTTCTGCCCTTACTCTTGTTGGATATGTGGGCAATAATTTAATTCCAAGTTTTAGTAAGAGACAAATACAATAAACTAGTAATGTAAAATTTACTACTAACAGCAGACTACTCATCATACCTCAGATTATACTCAAGAAAAATATAGTAACAAAGTCGTACATGCGTGCGAACGACTTACTTGTTAACCTGATGAAGAATAGGAAGCCGCGCAGATTTGACGCAGTACAGAACGTAGATGACGCAGTGCAGTGAGCGGTCACGCAGATACGCTGCCCAGAAACCTTATTGCCGCCCCGTGTAGGTACTCTCTGCGGCAACAGTTCGGAGATAACAGCTCTCCCTCCTTCCAGCTGCACGCCGGGAAGAAAGGTCGACGAGGTTCGGACAGCACAGCACCATAGTACAACAACAGAGTAGAAAGTAGAGGAAGAATAGAGGTGCAAAATTCTGTCTCTTTTCCTGGATGTCTCCGGGCCCTTCTAAGGGCGCTGCAGTTATTTACTAGCAACTGCTGCATTTAAAACCGAATTATGCACTGGTAACTGTTGAATTAAGCAGTGTAAATACACTTATAACTGCCTCATTCAAATGTTTGAATCTCATTCAAACAGAGAGTGGTGCAGGGTTCAGCAAAAATAGAGATAGACTTGGTCCGCCAAGTGGCGCACCACGTCACGGCACGGTCGCGCGTCGCAAGTCACAAGTCACGCAATTTTCACGCAAAAATATGCGAATACGCGCACGTGCATGCGCGTGTGTGTGACTAGACAGAACCCTCCACATACCATCTCTATCCATATTCAAGGAGTGGTGAGGACCCCACCTTATAAGTTGGTCTTCATCACCTTGCCTTAGCAATATGGTACTAAACCATGTATACTTTGGAATTAAGGAAATATGCCACAATTAAATGGGCCAATTTCTAACAGCTCTTTTCCTGGCGCAAGCAACGGCGTGCTCCTGTCTGTCTTGTCTCTCTGTTGTCTAGCGTTGCTTCTTGTTTGCTCAGGTCTCGTATGGCTCTGATACCACTTGTTAACTTTGGTCCAGGAGAAAACGCATACATCGCAAATAAACTGAGAGAACACAGGAGAATTTCTGAATTTTTCTATTCTCTTATTTGCTCCCCTAATTTAACTAATTGCAAGTCTTCTCAATATATAGACTAATACTCTTCTACTAGCATACGTATTTGGACTTCAAGTTGGACACAATATCAACTTGAGTTACACACAGAGACAGACTATACTATGTCTTAGACTCGAAGTCAAGATTATTTCTATTTTATTTTTTGAATTTTCTCTCATTGACCCATTTTTACCCTGTCCAACATCATCTTCGGGGGCATCACCATGGCCAACGCTCTCCGACCTAATCATCATCCACAACCAGTGAAGCCCACGACCACTGCTCCAAACACCATTTCTGACCTGTTCGATCCATTAACATGAGCAGTTTGTTGAAAACAAGCCATTAACATGAGTAGTGCAATGAAGATCTCCCGGCTTACTTTTGCCCTGCGTTTCGAAAAATGTAGGACCACATGGTCTTTCAAAAGAAACGGATATATTGGCCCAGAAAACAAGGCAGACGTCCCTGAGCTTTGTAGGGAGGAAAGTACCGTGACATCTTCAGTTGCTTATTATTTAGTTTTAGACAAATAGGCAAAATCAACTTGAAAGTTTGCCAGGGTTTGTTTGATTTCCTCTACGACGATGTTTGTAGCACTCTTCCTCTCTCCAACTAGTATGCGGTTCTTCGAAATTCTTCGACGAATCGGAAGTGACGCACAGCGGTTAGCAACGGTCATTGCGACTGGGGCCGATCTACTAAGGAGCTACTCCACCCTAGATTGCATCCTCGTTTGTTTCTTCGCGTTAAACCAGTCGGACTAGAGAAGAAGACCGAATTACTTTGGCCGGATCAAACACTTTCGCCCCATTAAAGGGTCCAATTCTAACCACTTTACCACACTATAATGGAAGCCACCTCACCACATCATCAGAAATCGCATGAAAATAAGAGACATAGGGGAGTTTTAAATAACTGCGTACTAGTAGAGAAAGTGCCATAAAAATAGTTGTAAGGAGAAATTGAACTCCGATGTACTCCTAGGTGGGCTTTTACAATTTTTTCTTATTTTCTTTTGTTGTTTAACGGAAAGGGTAATCTTCATATATAATGATGGCTATTATACATGCTTGTTCATTTCAATAACCATGTATGTTGTTGGTACTAACTAATCCAATCCACCACGCGACTGAAGAGACCATTGCGACGCCACTATACGTTTCTTATTTTGACTAACACAATCAAAACAATCCAACTCGATCTATGATGCAATGATCCAAGGCGCGCCCTTATTACATGGCGTCCACAGACGTAACGCTAGTTGACGCTGGCAATGGCATATCCATGTCGCCATGATGCAACTGGCCTGCAACCTCGTTGATGGGGCACCAGAGACGCCATTGTGTATCAGGAAGGCAGTGAGGTGTGGTAGGGAGGAAGGAGCACGGCGGGTCATCAATCATTGCCGGCTCCAGGATCACTGCTTGATCGCCTTCACTGTCCGGTGCCATGGCGCACCAAGCATTACTCCGCCCCAGCGGTCTCCAAATTGTACACTGTTAGAATTAATCTTGTTTTAGTACCCTCTGTTATTTTAGGAGAGTTTGTGTTTCGTATTTAGGAAGTATTTATTATGCATGCTAGATTTGGTTTGGAATCACTTTTGGATTCATAGTCCTTGTCGAATATAAATAAGTAGTTTGCCCTGAATGAAAAGGGTTACCGTGTAATCAGTTTTAGAGGAAGTAGTTAAAACAAAAGCAAAATCATTAAGTGTTCTCTCTTTCGGCTACTTTTGGGCTTGTTCTTTTTGGCTGGGTTTATGATTTTTGACTGCAGCTTGTGGCTTTTGGACTATTCGTATGAAAGATTACATAGTAACAGAAACTTATGTGTGGTTTTTGTCGATATAAATGAAGTCAGTACAGATTATACTATAATTAACTTAGTAAATTCTATCTTAAAAATATACTTCGTTTAAAAATTAATTACTATAAAAACCTAAAAATAAAAATTAAAAGCTAAAAAAGAACAGACCTTCGTCTCTGGTGTTTCCTTCTCTCCAGCAGGGCGCGTTGCAAGGCCATCATGTGAAGTCTGTAGGAGGCAAAGGATCTGCTGTTCCCCAGCGCCAGGCGGGCGCATCGCGCTGGCGTCCGGAGGTGGGAACAGCGGGTCCCGCGGACGCGTCACGTCACGAGCGCTGTGACGTATTTTTCCTTCGCGTGTAGGAGTAGAGGAGGCGCTGTTCGAGCGGGTCACGTCGAGGGTGCATCCTCTGGACGAAGCGACGACGGAGAAAAGAATCACGAAAAATTCCAACATGCGCCGCGGCATAGAGTTTGTATATGGATTTAAGAATTTAAGAACGGGTTTCCTTATAATTTCAGTTTCTGAAATCGCATTTTGTGAATGCTAATTTTTGCAATGGCATTCTCGAAACACAGTTCCTTGGAGTGGCATATCTATGGCAATGGCACTGTTTATATTCGTTTGTAAAAACTACTTTTCTACAGTAAATATATTTTCTATAGTATCTAGATTTTAAACGAAGTGTCTTTCTAAACTAAGATCTACTAACTGGATCATATCAACTAAAATCCCATTGAGTGTATGTCTCTACAAGCCGCATGAGTGTCTCTCTAGCCAAATCCAAAACCAAAAGCAGCCTATGTGACACATCCAATGGACAAAATGAAGGGCTATGATTAAACTACTTACCAGGGATATCTTCACCGAGTGGCATTTTTAGATTCCCAATGCTTCCCGATCCTAAACTTTGCGATGAGAATAATGGGCCTGTTTAGGTGCGGCTGTGGTTTATGGTTTTTGGCTGAAATTTTTGAATTTTGGTTGTTTACGGTACAGATTACAGAGAGACAGATATTCACTTGTGATTTTGGCTGGTACAGATATTGGGTTTTTAATATATAGATCGTTTAACTTGTAGACCCGATCTTGAGAAAATATTTCATTTGAAAGTTATATAATGTAGCAAAAACTAAAAGCCGCTAGTTTTAGTGAAAAAGAACAGGCTCATTATCATGTGTGCTTTTGAAGCTCAGAGAACTAGATAGACGCCCTGGGCTTTGCAGCCAATTATATATCCTTCTATTACACGAGTACAAGCAATCTTATTCTCTATTTTTGCATTATGTAAAGTTGTACTACAGTTGAATTATTGCTATTATGTATAACATGCAAGATCCATTTATGTGTGTAGATGACTCCACATGACCATATTGTAGCCCAACAACAGAGCATTTTAATGGCACATACAATTTTTGGTGGACCATCAGTTTTTATCAATGCAATAGACCATTTGATTCATTCCACACTACTACAAAACAAATTCTACTGGACAACTCACCACAGACAGTTCATGTGGAGCTGTCTGTGCTTTCATTATTACAGATGGTTCATGGCTAAAACCATCTCTGAAACTATCACAGACGGTTAGGTTTAAAAGCCGTCGTGACATACGATATCACGAGCGGTTTTAATTAGAATAGTCTATGAAACTATCATAGACGGTTTTTTATTTACAAACATCTGTATTTTGTCCTTTGTCGTATGAACTACAGAAGCTACTGAGATAAGAAACAAATTCAAGATAAATTTATTACAAAAGTCCCAAAAAAAGATATTACCGGATCTTATTCTAGGCTTTATATACTTCTTCTTCGACTTTTGGAGTTGGAGGATCAGCCGTTGAGTTCTCAAATACCGTGAAGATTGTTCTTACTCTCTCTATTTCCTCCTCTAGCCTGGGCAAATCATTAGCACGGAATCTCAAAGAGGATGCCATGATAAGCTTCCTAAGAATTGGCCGCTTCTGCTTGATCGGTAATGTTATCCATGTGTCTATCCACTGCCTCAAGAGCTTTTTCTGCTTTATGCACATTGCAGAGAAGAACGAGGCTGGGGCGGTTTTCCTTTCCTAAGTGGCAATGAAACACCTCCGTCGATGGCGGATGATGAGGTCTAGCTGATGGATGGAAGCGAGTCGAGGAAGGAGAGCAGGGTGTGAGCGGAGGAACTACTCCAGACATAAATTGTTGGGCACCTGTGTAAGGTTGCGGCTGAACAATTCATGATGAATAGATAAGAGGAAGGAGATCAAAAGAATATTATATGTCATTATTGAGAAATTTGGTGAAGAAGATGAGGAAGATGACAGTTTAGAAGAGCTGGATTAGGGCACACATATTTAAGCATTATCACAAATGGTTCGTATACCGCACCGTCTTTGATATTAATGTCATAGATGGTTCAGATAACAAACCGTCTCTGATATGTGCCTTATCACAGATGGTTCGTATAATAAATCGTCTCTGATATGTGCATTATTACAGACGGTTCGTATAACAAACTGTCTCTAATAATGACATGTCACCTTTCCACCGGCGATCCGCGTGAGTTCATTTACTAGCTTCCACATCCTCCCTCGACGCCGACTACCACCGTGAGCTAGCGCCTTCATTGTGACACAACGGTCGATCGCATAATACACTCTTGTCGTAAGTGTCATAAGAGTGTCCTATGCAGTCTCACCGTTATGCCACAAAGGTGGCGCTACCGCCGCCTCTCCATTGCCGATAATACACGGCCACCATCCAATGTTTTCCCCTCTCTTCCTTGATGGCAGGCGTCAAGGACATCGCGTGTTGCACCCAGCTTGTTCCTCGACGACGCCGACTACCGCCGTAGCTAACGCCTCCGTTGTGACACCACGGTCGATCGCATAACACACTTTTATCGTAAGTGTCACAAAAGTGTCTTGTATAGTCTCATCATCGTGCCACAAAGGTGGCGCCGCCGCCTCTCCATTATCGGTGATATCGGCGCCATCCGATACATCCAGCTTCTACTATCTGCTAGGATCTCTACTTCTTATATATTCTTGCCGTGTAAAAGAGTTGGATTTCTTACGTAAAATACGCTCGTATATGTATGATATTATGAGTAGGTCAGTAAAATAGGAAAAATGAACTTATGTTATTGTTTCACTTGTCTAATTAAAATATCTGGAACTGGTGCCTATTTAATTTGTTCATCTATGATAGCAAATGAACAGTACATTGTCTAATGATGCAGAGGACTTTTGAGAACCAAGACTTGTTGAGCATTGTCTGTTATTCTCCTCACATGTCACACTAAGAACATATCTTGTCTAGTGCTTGTGACCTGAAATATTATAGGATTGTCTCTATGCACTATTCACAAGCACAACTCAGATTTTTACTATAATCAATTTCATAATCTTTTATCATCAGATGTTTGAGGCTCAGCGTCATGCGGTAACGTACTAAGCTGAGAACTGATTTACTTGAAATGTTTTTGCCTTGTAATGTCTTTGTTGCTTTGTTAGCAGTCATCAAATCATTTCTGTACAGAAATTTATTTGGACTTACTGAATAAGCGCTGTTTCATTCTATATATGATGTACTTGAAAGTTGAGATACATAACTTTTATATGACTTTGTTTTTATCAATACAACACCTTGTTTTTATTTACAAATAAGTTCCTTCTGTTTTGAAACTTTCTGGTTAAACATCGTACTGATGATTATTGAAAATTAGAAATAATGAATTTTGATAGAGTCCTGCAGCTCTGAAATGTTTCTTACTTCCGTTACTCTTTTGCCGTTATCTTAGGCACCACCATTTATTGAAGCGGGTGAGAACATTGTTGTCAGTACCACGGATGATTCATATATGATGGAACATTATTGCTAATAGTTAAATTCCTGATAAAATTCTTGATAACTTTGTTGATGAAGCAATTTTGCATTTCAGGACCAAAGGGTAGTACCTTGTCGATGACGTTTTGTGCTCCGAAATTGGGATTCAACTTGCACTTGTCTTCTTGGATATATAAGTTTGTTAAATATTTTGCTATCGCCATAATTTTTGACCTGCCTGCAGCAGAAAAAGGGCACCCAGCTTTATGAAGAATTCAGTACTCAACAATACATTTTGTACTTATAGGTGTCTTTTAACTTGCTTGTCGTTTTGAATTTTATCGTAACACAATCCCGCTGAGAGTATTTGTATTGTCCTTATATGACCTACAGTTTTGTGAAATAATAATGGGATTTGATCAATGTCCGGATTTCCATGCAGATCAATATGAAGTTTATATATTTTTTGTTCCTTACATGGTTTTGTGGGATAATAATGGGATTATATTTTTTCTAGCAGAATGCTGCTTGCTTATAGTTTCACTGCAAGAATTTCCTTTGTTCGTTTGGAACTTAAATAGCACACACACTACTTGATAGGAAATTCCAAGTTTTTCTTTTGCTGCACTACTAGTGTAGCACTTCACATATCAATATGAGATACTACTATAGAACGTCATCGCTAAAGTAAGAATAAACAATAAAGGCAGCAATAGAAATTGCGTGGAAATTAAAACTTTTAAGAGCATTGTAACAGAGAATCAATGGAAGCTGAGATAAATGTTTGAAATATGGGACCAGTCCACTTCTAACCAAATGAAGAACAAAAGAAGTAACAAAATAGTGGCAAACCACGGTGTTTTAAACTCGATTGCTCACACTCATGTATGATCCTATCATTCCACTGGCCTTTTACCTGAGAAGGGAAAGAGCAAGCGTGAGATTTGGAAATCTCAGTAAGTACTCAACAACGGTCACAACACGGTTAGTAAATGATAAGTAAAGCAAGCAAATAATTGATACAGGTTAATTGCAATAAAACTAGGTTATTGAAACCACGATACCAATCGGAGATAGAGGTAACAGGAACCTTGGAAATAATGTTAGTTGTTATATAGCAAGTTATGACAAAGGCGCTGGCGATTGGCTCCCACATACCTGGTTATACGAGAGTAGGCAGATACATCTTTGTCTTCGACTGTATAACTGCGGACGGGGTATAATATCCTAAGTAATGCGAGTATATGGCCCCCGCATGTTACCAGGTAGGTGGAGATCTCCCCTATATGTGGGTAACCCCAAGCTAGGTAACTGTTATTTCCTTTATTAGTGAGTTATCCGGAATGTAATTAAGGGATCAAGGGTAAACTAAGGTAAAGTTATTATAT